>LPNX011109160.1:107442-150278 GCA_001517045.1 Pseudotsuga menziesii
TCTTTATCTATCTATCTATATAAACCCTTAACCCCTAATTTCTCTCTCTCTTTATCTATCTATCTATCTAAACCCCTAACCCCCAATTTCTCTCTCTCTAAACCTTTAACACCCATTGTCTCTTGCTCTCTCTAATCCCATAACCCACAATCGCTCTGTCTCTATCTCTCTTGAAATCCCAAACCCTCAATTTGTCTCTCCAAAATACCCTTACATTAAATCTCTCTCTCTCTCTCTAAACGATAAACCCCAAATCTCTCTCTCTAAACCCCTAACCCCAATTCTCTATATCTCTCATTAAAATCCTAACACCCAATCCCTCTTTCTCTAAACCCCTTATCTCCAATCTCTATCTCTATCGATATATCTATCTATCTAAACCCTATGTTCCTCTCTCTCTCTCTCTCTCTCTCTCTCTCTCTCTCTCTCTCCCACCCACAAACCCCCACCCCTAACCCACCTACAACTCCCCCCTCTCTATGTCTCTCTCTACCCCACCACTAACCATCCACAATCCCCCCGTAGACTCTCTTTATCATTAAAGTACTATTAACCCCTAATATTTATATGTCTCCTTTTGTAAACCCCCAACCACAAATATCTCTCTCTTTCTCTTTAAACCCATAACCTCTAATCTCTCTCTCTCTAAAACCCTAACCACCAATTTCACACATCCTATCTCTCTCTCTCTTTCTCTCTAAATAGCTAGAACCCGATTGATCTCTCTCTTTAACCTACAATCTCTCTCTATCTCTCTCTAAATAGCTAGAACCTGATTGATCTCTCTCTTTAACCTACAATCTCTCTCTATCTCTCTAAACCAATAACCCCGAATATATATATCTCTCTCTGTCTCTAAACCCTTAACCTCAAATCTGTCTCTCTCTCTAAACCCTTAACCTTGAATCTCTCTCTCACTAAACCGTAAGCCTCCAATATATTTCTATAAACCATTGACCCACAATATCTCTCTCTCTATATATATCCCTCTCCCTCTATCTAAACCCATAACCCCTAACATCTCTCTCTATCCCTCTCTCTAAGCCTCTAACCCCCAATATCTATCTTTCTCTCTATCCAAGCCCTCAACCACCAATCTCTCTCTCTCAACCCATAACTCCCAAACTCTCTTTAAACCCCTATTCCCTAAGCTCTCTCTCTCTCTCTCTCTCTCTCTCTCTCTCTCTCTCTCTAAACCACTAACCCTAAAAATCTATATTGCACTAACACTAAACCCTTAACACCCTAAACTCCCTCTCTCTCTTTAAACAACTTTCCCCTCTATAAACCCTAAACTCTCTACGTCTTAACCCTAAATCTCCAATCTCTCTCTCTCTCTCTCTCTCTCTCTCTCTCTCTCTCTATCTCACACCCACAAACCTCCACTCCTAACCCACCTACAACTCCCCCCTCTTTATGTCTCTCTCTACCCCACCACTAACCATCCACAATCCCCCTGTAGACTCTCTTTATCTTTAAAGCACTATTAACCCCTAATATTTATATGTTTCCTTTTGTAAACCCCCAACCACCAATATCTCTCTATAAACCCCTAACCTAAAATATCTCTCTCTTTCTCTTTAAACCCATAACCTCTAATATCTCTCTCTCTAAAACCCTAACCCCCAATTTCACACATCCTATCTCTCTCTCTCTCTAAATAGCTAGAACCTGATTGATCTCTCTCTTTAACCTACAATATCTCTCTATCTCTCTAAACTCATAACCCCCAATCTCTCTGTCTGTCTCTCTCTAAACCCTTAAACTCAAATCTCCCTCTCTCTCTAAACCCTTAACCTTGAATCTCTCTCACTAAACTGTAAACCTTCAATATCTTTCTATAAACCCTTGACCCGCAATATCTCTCTCTCTCTCTCTCTCTCTCTCTCTCTCTCTCTCTCTCTCTCTCTCTCTCTTGCTCTCTATCCAAGCCCTTAACCACTAATATCTCTCTCTGTCTCTCTCAACCCATAACTCCCAAACTCTCTCTAAACCCCTAGACCCTAAGCGCTCTCTCTCTCTAAACCACTAACCCCAAAAATATATATTGCACTAACTCTAAACCCCTAACACCCCAAACTCCCTCTCTTTCTTTAAACAAATTACCCCTCTATAAACCCTAAACCTCCAATCTCTCTCTCTAAACCCCTAAACCACAATATCTCTCTCTGTCTCTCTCTCTCTCTCTCTCTCTCTCTCTCTCTCTCCTCCAACCCCTAATATATATCCATCTCCCTCTATCTAAAACCCTAACCCCTAATCTCTCTCTAAACCTTTGACGCCCAATATCTCTCTTTCTCTCAGCCTAAACCCTTCACCCCCAATCTCTCTCTCTCTATCAACCCCTAATATCTTCCTCAACCCCTAATTCCCAATATCTCTCTCTCTCTCTCTCTCTCTCACACACACACACACACAACCCCCCCAATCTCTCCCTCAACCCCTAATTCTGAATTTCTCTCTCTCTACCTGTCACGTTCTCTCTCTCTCTCTAAACCATAAACCCCAAAAATATTTGATTCTCTCGCTTTAAACACCTAGCTCCCACTCTCTATCTCTCTCTAAACCACTTACCCCTAATCACTCTCTCTCTCTCTCTAAACTCTTACCTTCCATTATCATTCACTCTCTCTCTCTCAACACCTAACCCCCAATCTCTCTCTAAAACCCTAATCCACAACTTATCTTTCTCTCTCTAAACTACAAATCCAACACATCTTTGTTTCTCTCACTCTAAACCCCTATCCCCCATTCTCTCTCTCTCTCTCTCTAAACCACTTATCTCTAATCACTCTATCTCTCTCTCTAAAACCTTACCATCTATTATCACTCTCTCTCTCTCTGAACCGCTAACCCCAAAAAAACTTTGTTTCTATCACTCCAAACCCCTAACCCCTGATCTCTCTCTCTCTCTCTCTAAAATTATAACCCCCAATATCTATCTTTCTCTTAGCCTAAACCCTTCACCCCCAATCTCTCTCTCTCAGACGATAACCTCAAATCTCTCTCTAAACCCATTGTTCCCAAGATCTTTGTCTCTCTCTCTAAGCCCATCATTCCTAATATCTCTCTTTCTCTCTCTTAGCCACTAACCCCAAAAATCTTTGCTACTATCACTCTAAACTCCTAACCCCGAATCTCTCTCTCTCTATCACTAACACTCTCTCTCTCTCTAAACCACTCACCCATAATCGCTTTCTATCTCTCTAAGCCCCTACCCTCCATTAGTACTGTCTCTCTTCAAAACTTAAACCCTAATCTATATATTTATATATATATATATTGTTAACTCAAAAAATCCCTCAGTGAGCTCTACATGACCTACACCACCTAAGGACATCCATGCACGACCCTCATTTGACCCCCACACCCTCAAAAAGGCTCAAAAATATGAAAAAGGGCTTAAAAACCCCTAAAAAGAGCCAAAATAGCTCTCATAGGGGCTAAAACCTCCAAAAAGGGGCTAAAACACCTCAAAGGAGCTAGGAATTGGGCGAAGGGGTCTAAAAGCCAAGAAAAGGGGCTAAAGCCCTAACCAGGGGCTTAAAACCCTAAATCTCTAAGAAAAAGTATAAATAGAGGGGTGGGGGTCACTATCAAAACACTCCTCTCCCTGTCGTTATGTTTCCCGTGTGAGTGCCTTAAGACCCTTTGCCTCTCAAGCCATTCACCCTCCCTCTCCTCCATTCCTCCATTGAGCCAAAGCTTCCATTCCATTGAGAGGTGCTCCCAAAGATAGGGCATGATGGCCCATTTCCACCCAGAGAAGGTGTAATCACTCATTTTTTGTTGATAGATTATATTTTTAACTCATTTTGCTTGCAGGTTTATTTTCTTACAGTTTGTTGTAGGATCTCCACTGATTGCTTGTAGCCATTTCTTAGTTTTTCTAACAGTTTCTTACAGGGTTTCTATAGCTTGGCCCAAATCTATGTTTGTAGGTTTTCTTTATTTTTCATTCCATCCTCATAGGACCCTACCCTTCCATTCTATAGATGAAAGGGAACCGTTTCCTTCCTGTAGCAAGGGCGAAATCCCTACTACAGAACTAGCGACCATACTAGGTCGATCCCACAAGATCCCTGGATTTAATTTATGTGTTTCAGTTTTTATTTTCCCTATTTTAGTTTTCTTTCAAATCTAGATTAGATCTCTCATTTTATGCATTTTAATTCATAGCCAAGCCTCTTTAAGGCCAAACCAAGCCCATTCAGCCACAGTACAGGTTACTATCGATCGGTCCTGGCTTAGGCTTAAAAAAATTTCATCTTTCGGACCAGGTCGCTCTTATCGGGTTGAAAGGCACGACCAGGTCGCTCATTCAAGCCCAAAAGGTGCATCTTCCTCCCAAAAAGCAAATCGCTCCTATCTGCAGTTTCTGAGCAACCCCCTCCCCTGATTTGGGGAAAATTTGGTGACCCCCTCGCCACATTTCCCCCGAAAAGAGCAATCTATCTCTCAGATTTGTATTTTTAAGTTATTTGGACTGTCAGTGCTGCTTAGTCACCTCTATCCATCAATATGTGTTTATTTCATTTCAGTCTACGTAAATCACTATTAAATCAAATGGTTAATAGTTTAAAGAATTTGATTAAAGCTTGAACAAAATTACTATAGGTTAAGTTTCTGTTTTTAAATGGAAATTGATATCTTGCCTAACCCTTCCTCCTCTACCCAGTCATCATCCTTCGGGGTATTCTGGGATAAGACAAAGAGTGAAGCTCGTATAGTAATAGGCACTTCATCTGTAACTTTCCAAAACCACTAAAAACAGGTGACCTGGAAGGTAGAGGGGGTGGAGACTGTTGGGGGTTTCATGGCGTTCGTGTCCTCCTTGTTGACCGACCTTGCACTTAGAGAGTGACCTAAGGATCTATGGATGGGATTAGTCCCATTTTCTTGAGAGACCAACACTCTTTCTTGGTTGAAGAGAAATACAAGCGTAAGATAGTCACCTAGTTAGGATACGATAGTTCAGATTCAGGTATGGCATGTGTTTAATTTTCTGTTTACAATATACCGCTTTCATCAACAATTTACCCAAGTTATGAATTTTTTAATAAACCAAACAATCTTTGTGAAATATTTATAAATCATATAAGTAGCCACCAAAGGTAACAGAAATACAAAATCCATGCACATAAACCATACCACATAAAACAACCAAACTCAGTTCATGATGCTGAGATAGCCATTAAAATTTATAATTTACACTAATTCAAACACTTGCAGTATTTGAGGACATAAGTCCATGACTTCCTTAACCATGGGAAGTACTTGGGCTCAACCCAGAAACTCATTGTGAGGAGTACCATGGGAACCCCAAAGTAGCTATGGGAACCCCAAAGTAGCTATCCACTGAGAGGAATTGCCAAGTGAAATGGCCAATGACCCCCACCGATTAACTACCACTCCCATGAGGAAAAATCCAAGCACTGTCTCCTGGAAGTATTGGTGGCTGAGTGACCACCTAAAAGCCAATAGGAAGCCATTAAAAACGGGGTAAAACCGGGGTCGAAAACATCACTACCATATTTCACCACTTGACATACTAACCAGACACAATTGATCCCCCACGTTCTTCGTCACGCCTGAGAGGCGATCCACCACAGTTTGGGTCTTTGAACCAACATCGTCGAGACCATTCTCGACAACTCTCTACACCATCAGAAGGCCACACGACCTCTAATTCAGACTCAGAATCATACCAATCTGAGCCAGATCTACACACCGCACCATCTAGCCCCATGCCTGGTGCAAACCCGGATCCATTTTTCGGCTTGGTGATTGGTACTGGACCCATGTCCATAACCCAGACCACCACCAACACCCCTGCTGGTGGCCTTAGCATGGTCATGCAAACGTTCATAAGTCAACTACCACCACCCATACTGACCAGTGAAACTGTCCCACCTATTATGCCAGGGGTCAGTGTTCCGTCCACTCACACTGTCCCACTTGGCATGCCTGGGGGCAGTGGCCCTTCCACCTACACTATCCCTCCTATCATACATGGGGGCAGTGTCCATTCCACTCACACTTTACCACTTACCACAACTATGCCATAAGTACCTCTGGTCACACAGGTGCATCACGTTCCTACAAACCCCACCACCATCGTTGCCCCATCACACATCAACCTTGGGTCAAACCTTCTTGACTTGGATCAGTTAACAAATGACCCCATATTCCATCAAACCTTTTGGCCTCCCATGCCAAGCAAAATACCCTCAGACTTTCCCAAGTTTGAAGGGAAGGCAGGGGAGTGACCCCAAAACCATATCATGACAATTCACCTATTGTGCTCATCAAACAACATCGTAGATGATTCAATTAGACTCAGACTGTTCCAATGCACCCTCATAGGTGTTGCAGCCAAGTGGTACATTGAGCTACCACAAGCCAAGAATCCATATTTCAACTCCTTGGCCTTTATGTTCCTACAATATTTCCAAATCCCCATCGGATATGATGAAGGAGTGGAAATCTTGCTATCTTGCTGCCAGAACAATACGACCCACATCACCGACCACATCCATTAGTGGAGGCGACGTTGTAGTGTGTGCAAGATCAAGCTTGATGACAGGATCTTCCTGGATTGGTTCTTGAAAACCTTGCTACCACCTATAGCCAAGGACGTCGCCTCCGAACTTCCCCAAACAAAGAAAGAGGCCATCTTGAAGGCCCAGTAGTTTGACCTCATCTATGCATAGTCTGAATACCTTTACACTATCATTCCAGATGCTCCCCGTGTAAGCGCCTCCTACCGAGATGCACCGAGAGCATCCCATGCCGCATATGGCATCATAGGTTCTGTCTCCCACCAACCACAGCACCATCCGACACCACCTACAATATCACCATAACCAAGCAACACCCCTAGTGTTTCCTACCAAAACCAAACTCTGGACTATGCAAAAATGATGTCCCAGTCTAGAGCTACAACCTCTTATGCACAACCTGCACCACAGCAGCAGGCCCAGGCATTAGCTTGGCCGACACAACAATATGCGGGACAAATTCCCACATTTGTGGAACCTTCACCCCCCCAAGTCTAATATACACCACCTGTGCAAGCTGCTCAAGCCCCCACCCCCACTCCTCCAGCACCTTTAGGACAGGTGTTTGCACAGCAAAACCGTCCCAACCAGCCAGCCCCAAATAACTGACAAGAGAAAGCCAGAAATAACCAAGCCCGGAACTAAGGAAACAATCAACCGTAGGGAGGTGGTCAACAACCAAACCCTCCCAACAATGCTAGGGAAAACCAACCAACCCAAAATCATCAGCAACCAAACGCCCCTAGACACAACGCTCCATTGCGCACAAATCAGCCATGTAAGTTGTGTGAGGTCTACGGGAACTATACACTTGAATGCCCCTTCATGGATTGTGCTAAGAAGGACATTCACAACGAGGTTCAGCATGCCACCAATACGGCAACCCCAGCTCAACCCAACCCAGAACCACCAGGGCCTCCACCCATGGTCCTCCAAAACCCATTGCCATTCCAAGGACTGGTAGCAACTACACCCACTCCCAAACCCAATCCATACGCCTCAGGGGAAACTACGACAACAGAAACAGGGGTTCACCACCTGCTAGCCATGACAACTGAAGAGGTAAATTTACAGACCAGAATAAATCAATATGAAACTAACACAAAACATGCTGACACATCAACGACATCTACATCCAAAATAGCCAATGCACCTCTTTATTTTCCCCCTTTTCCATTGCGGGTTGCCAACAACGTCACGGCTAGAGCTGCTGTAAGCTACAACATCATGGATGATTTGGCCCAAACACCTATAGCCATGTCTGCTCTTGAGGTACTCATAACTTGCCCAACACAGTAGAAAGCGTTACTAGCCGCCCTTGACACTGTAGACCACTTCGACTCCAAGCTTATCACATTCGACACAGAGAATGGAGAACCATAGATGCCATCAACCATTGCCTTCCAAATCCTGATATCCATTCAGAATCTGGTCATGCACCGGTGCATAGTGGAAGAGGGGGAATCCACGTGCATTATGTCTACCTTAGTCTGGCAGAAGCTTGGATCCCCAATTTTGCAACCATCCTCTTCTACTCTACAGGCTTATGATGGCCACCCCACTAAATCCCAAGGAATCCTCCCACACGTTCCCATCACATTGGCCAAGGAAATAGTGTTGATTGACATAGAGGTTGTCAATGCTCAGTTGGACTATAACCTTCTCCTCAGAAGAAGTTATATGTACACCATGAGAGACGTAGCATCAACTGTTTTCCATCTTATGATGCTCCCTCACGAAATGAAAGTCATGATGGTTGACCAACTAACTTATCACGATCTGCAAGGGCTAATGGCACCCGCTAACATTATCCCTATGATCAACACCATTGATCTGCAAGGGCTAACTGCACCCGCTAATGTTATCCCTGTGGTCAACACCATGGTTGACAACATACCAGCCTCCCCATTGTTGAATGTGGGCCCTGGGTTGTTTTCTGATACCACCATGATGGCTTCTTTCCCCCTAGTGTCACCACCGTTGACACCAAATGAGACTGTGGATTGTGTATGCTCTCATCCAGCACTACTACACCCAAACATCAACTGCAGCTGCAGCCCCAACCGCAACCACAACACCATCCGCAACTGCAACACCATCAATAGCCACAACATCAGCAGCAGCTGCAACATCATCAGTAGCCACAGCATCATCCACGGCCACAACATTATGTGCATTCGCCACCACAACCTCATCCCCACATGCAACCATCAGGGAGTTATCTATGCTCCTCCCCAATACACACAATTCCCTTCCTCTTTCCCTTGCCTAGTGTCATGAGTAAGCCAATAATTCCTACCTTAAAGTTACCCAATTTCACATTGGGAATTCCCGTGTGGTACCTTGATCCACTAACCCAACCTCCAATGCCCCAAGTAGTCTTAACCCCCATGCAACCCATTATGGTCGAATCTCATCCTCCACCCAGCCTGCAAAAACCAACCACCCCACCCACACCCACACCACCCCACCCAAAAAGGGCCAGGGAAAAAAATACGAAAGCTACCGCTGAACCTCAACAGATCCCGCCTTGCGTTGTCTATGAAGAACAGGGCCATCCAACTCAAAACTTCCCTGAGATTCCTATAATCCATGCACACTTGGATTTCATCGATACAATAGAAAACCTCCCTGTGGTTGAACTCCCAAGCAAGCCAATAGTGAGAAACAAGTCATTGAGAACAAACCATGCTTGCGCCCTCTTTGGATTGTATGGACACTATTCTCACAACTACCAAGACTTGTACGAGTTTCAAATGGCTCTAGCCAACCTTCAACAACATTCCCTTGAATCTAAGATCACTCTAATTGAAGAAATCCATCCCCCACCTTCTTCTTCAAACACCATGTCCATTTACATGATGTCCAGTTCTACAGACTCTCTTGTCTCCACCATCACCGACGGCCCATCAGACCTGTCTCTTCGTTGCTTCCACAACGATGAGGAGATACTTGAAGCCTTAACTACCCTGAAATACCCATGGGATGACATGCACCATAGCTCATTCTTCCTCCCAGAATATCTTGTGTCGCAGTCTGACCAGTTCTCCATGGAAACCAAAGATTTCATTCTTGGGAAATTCTGGTTCAAAAATCCCATTCCGGGACCATATTCTTTCGAAGAAGGGAAACAGTGGGGTTCATTCCTACTCAACACGATTCTTTTCCTTTTCCTTTTCCTAACATCTGGGATCATGATTAAGTCTATCTTGGAAACCCTCAATTTATAGGATTTCACACTGAGAGTTCCTGTGTGAAACCTTGAACCACCTACACTACCTCTGAGGCCCCAAGATGTGTTGACTCTTGTCCAGCCAATTGAGATGATGTTGCACCTACCTATGGGTCAATCAAAGACTCTTTCCATCTCTAGGCCTGCCCCTCTTTCTCCAATAGAGACTAGGGGCAAGGCCACCAAATCCACAACCAATACCATTTTCATGATATCTAGCACCAGTTTCCCTTCCGCCTCGTCGATCGTGGATGATCCACCTGATTTATATTGGCACCACTTAAGCGATGATGGAGAGATCTATAAGACCGCCTCTAGTTTTACCCCATTCCCTTTAAACCAAAGTGTGGAATTATTTCTTCCCATAAAAGACCAGATTACATCACCCCGCCTTTCCAACGACCTTCGTCTCAGCAAGAGGGCATACCTCTATGGAAATTGAACCCAGGTGTTAGAACAATTACACTAAAAAAAATTGCCAATTACACATGAAAATTTCTCACAAAGGAGACTAAATATGGAGCTGAACACTAATATGTATTGAATAAGTGTACAATAGCCAACCCTATGAAGTCATAGGCTACCACAATAAATAATTACATGAGAGATTCGAATGCATAAGGATTCCATTCGAATTTTGTCAAAAGCAGGCTTACTAAATCTAAGCAAATCCACCATAGGTGCATAAAGCAGTTTCCAAATCTTTCTAGGAGCTCATGAATTGTCAAAATCAATTAGGCAAGCTAATAGATGATGGAAGGACAACTCATACATGCTTTTCTTAGGAGAAAAGGGTGGAGGATGATGAGGACAAAAAACAAGTTAACTTCACCTAGTCAAACTTTCCCAATTGCCTTAAAACTCAGAAAAAGCAAGCAAAAAAGAAGAAAAAGCAGACATGCACTAGGAAGGCCAGGAATAAAGCAGATTTGATTCCAAGTGGTTTCCCAAGTGCTCCATGACTCAAATTTATCAAGTTTGACCACTTTGGATGTGTCGAGGACAACTTGCATAAGGTGGAATATGGAAACTAGGAAAATAAGACAAAAATTGGATTAATTAATGTCTAAGGTAGCTAACTATGGGTTGAATATTCTAACACCCCCCCTTAAGCCTAACTTATGAGTAAAATATCATAAAATTATAGGTCCTAGCAACAAGGATTAGTCACCCTTTACATACTACATGTCCATTTAACCAAGGAAAGAGGCAAAAACCCAGTGGGAAAAATCCTCCCTTAAACATGGACAGTAAAAAAAAAATTGGAAATCTTGTCATCACTCATGCTTCACAGCATGATCAGCAATCCCTAGCAATGATTTGATATTGCTGAATGTCTTCTCACAAAAAACTTTGGTGAAGATATCTGCTACTTGTTCCGAAGATGAACAGAAGAGTAGGTGAATGGTGCCATCATGCACAAGCTGTCTGATGTAGTGCATATGGATCTCAATGTGTTTGGTTCTCTGTTTTTGAACTGGATCATTGCAGATTCAAATGGTACTCTAATTATCACAATATATAGTAATTGAGAATTCTGATTCGAAGCCACACTCACCAAGTAACCCCTGCAACCATAAACATTGAGTTGTTTCATTTACAACTCCTCTGTACTCTGCTTCTGCAGATGAGAGTGCAATGGCACTCTATTTCTTGCTTGACCAGCTAATTGGTCCTTCAGCAAGCATGAACACATATCCTAATGTTGACTTTCGATCTGTGTTGTCACCTACCCAATCATTGTCAGTAAACCCAATCAAATCAAGATCAGATTTAGCTTTGTAGAAGATCCCATGAGTCCTTGTTCCCTGAACAAAGTTAAGGATCATTTTGGCTGCTCTCCAATGGATCTCATGAGGCTGATCCATGCATCTTGAAGCCACACTTATTGCATAAGAAATATCAGGTCAAGTATGTGTAAGATACAGCAAACATCCAATCAATTTCCTATACAATGTATTGTTTACCATAGGTGAAGAATCAACTTCTTCAAGCTTAAATCCTAAAAGGAAAGGAGTCTTGCTTGTCTTGCAATCCTTCATGTTGAATTTGTTCAGAAAATCCAAGGCATACTTGGACTGATGTACTTTGATTCCTTGTTTGGTTTGAGCAATATCGAGCCCCAAGAATTGTCTCAATAAGCCCAAATCAGTCGTTGAGAATACATGGTTCATTGCATCCTTCAAGGAGGAAATGTCATCCTTTGAGCTTCCTGTAATGAGAATATCATAAACATACAAAACAATGATCATTAATGAACCATGAATTATCTTCAAATATACATTTGGATCTGACTTGCATCGAACAAAATTCAGTGATAACAGAAAGCTATCAATCTTGGCATACCAAGCCTTGGGGGCTTGCTTAAGCCCATACAATGACTTCTTTAGCCTGAACACAAGAAATGGATTAGTAGAAAATACTTGAGGCTACTGCATGTAAATATATTCAGTGAGATCTCCATTTAGGAAATCACACTTCACATCCATGTGATGTACCTCCCACTGCTTCGAAGTTGCAATGGCTAAGGCTAGCCTGATGGATTCCATCTTTGCCATTGGTGCAAAGGTCTCATTGTATTCTATGCCATGTACCTGTGAGTATCCCTTGGCTACCAATCTATCCTTGTGTTTCAGAGGTGGACCATCAGCAGCAAATTTGGTTTTGTAAACCCACTTACACTGAACTAGCTTCCTCCCTGGGGGAAGATCAACCAGCTCCCAAGTGTTGTTCTTCTGGAGTGAGCTGAACTCTTGTTTCATGGCTGTTTTCCATCTTGGATCATTTTCTACATATTCATATGTATGTGGTTCTGATTCAACAATCAGATAGCATTTCTATGCAAACATAGGATCTTTCATGCACAGAGCACTCTCAAACTGAGATCTAGTCCTCCTAGGATCATTAGGATTTCCAGCTAGTTATCCAGCTACATGAATGGTCTTTGCTGCCCATTTTGGTCTTGTAGGAATGTTAGGATCTGAAATTAAATCATCATTATCAGACATATCAGAATCAGCAAGTTCAACTATTTCTTCACTTACATTCAATGGTTCTGGTGGTGAAGAGGATTCTCCAACTTCCACTGCTGCTAAAGGCTCTTCTTGGAACTAAACACTCCTTTCAATGAAGGATTTGTTTGTGTGCAAATTGATCAGCTTGTAACCTTTTGAATCTTTAGAGTACCCAACAAATAGACACTCTTGGCTTTGGGGCTGCAAATAGACACTCTTGGCTTGGAATTCTAGCCCAAGCCCTTGAGGCAAAAATCCTGAAATGGGTCAGATCTGGCTTGTGCCCACTCCATGCTTCGAAAGGAGTCATACCATCAAGTTGTTTATGAGGCACCCTATTCTGGATATAGGCTGTATATTTTATAGCTTCGGCCCAAAACTTTGGTGGCAAAGTCTTAGCCTCCATCATGCATGTTGCCATCTCTTTCAGTGATCTGTTCTTCCTCTCAGCAACACCATTTTTTTTGCTGTGGTGTGTAAGGGATAGAATGCTACATCTGAACACCTGCATCTACACAATATTGAATGAACTCAAACTTGACATACTCACCACCATTTTCAGATCTGAGGACCTTGAGTTTCCTCCCAGATTGTTTTTCAACCAAAGCCTTAAAGACTTTGAAGAGGCCAAAAACTTCAGACTTGTGTTTCAGGAAGTAAACCCAGCAATACCTAGAAAAGTCATCTATGAATGTCAATGCATATTTGTCCTAACTCATTGAAATATGAGGAAATGGGCCAGCAACATCACTATGGATCAACTCAAGAGGCGCAGAGGTTCTCCTATGACTAGCTTTCTCATTTTATGCTCTGGGTGTTTTCCTAAGATGCAACCTTGACAGACTCCTTTGGAAAACTTAATCTTTGGTAACCCTATGACCATTTATTTTTCACTAAGATCAGAAAGATACTTGTAATTTAGGTGGCCAAATATTTCATTCCAAATCTTGCTTGCCTCATTAGCATGAATCAAAAGAGCAGAGGAGTTTGAGTAGGGTAGGAAGTGTGAGAACATGTATACCTTTGAAGTGTGATTTGCAACTCCTTTTGCAATGACTTTACCACTTGAGATCTATGTGATCTCAACTTCATTAGGGGACAATATGACCTTCTTTGGAGACCCTATGTGGGTCATCTGATACACTGATAACAAGTTAGAGGAAAGACCTGGAACATACAATACATTGCTGAACTTACCATGGTCAAGATCAATCCTCCCTTCACCCAAACTTTCAGTGAGAGAGTCATCTCCCATTACAATTGGTGGACCTTTCGACATGTCAAGTGAGGTGAATTCCTCCTTGGTTGAAACCATATGTCTTGAAGCTCCAAAATCAATGATGAAACTAGGTGAGCTTGATGTGCCAGCAACCAATGCATGAACTCTCTCTCTGTCTTCTGAATTTGATCCTCCTTCCCTCTTCTTTGAGTTGTCTAGAAGGGAGATGCCATTATTCTCTAGGAGTTGGGTCAGCATGTCAATTTTCTTCTTCATGCAAGAGCTTTCAGGATGATTTCCCTTACTGCAATATGTGCACTTGCTCATTTCTCCTTTGTTCGTCTTCTTCTGGGGGTTCTTCTTGGAACCTTGAGGCTCCTCTGGAGACTTGTTCTTGTCTCTCTTTTTCTCAGGTGGATTCTTAGCTTTCTTCTTACCTTTTGAATCCACCCTTGAATCTCCAGCAACCAAAGCTTGGTCTTTGGAAGGTTTTATGGTGCCCATCATCACCAATTTATCTTGTTCTTGTGTGAGAGATTCCATGAAATCTGCAAGGCTAGGCATTTTCTAGGCTCAAGCTGTCAAATTTGTGGCATAGAAGGTCGAAACAAACACTGAATAGTCAGGGCCAAGCTTCAAGAGTGTTAAGTCATGAATTTTTTTTCTTCAGTCTTATATTTTGCTTGTGATTTTTGTTTAAAGCTTGCTCATTTGCTTACTTTTAGGAATTTTTGGTTTAGAGTGATTTTTTGATTTTTTGCCATTAGGTTTTCATTATTTTTTGTTTTTTCTTATGTCATGAAGGGTTCTATAGGATATATGTTGATTAATAGTTTCAAAAATAAACACTAAGATCAAGGTTTACCATATAAACCTTATTTAAAGTTGAGTTAATGGTCAAAAAGAACCGAATTTGACTTTTTAAATATTCTTGTAGCACAACGGTTAAAATTTTACACTGGCTCGCTACAAGAATATCGCGGGTGCAAAATTTGTCAATTTTTACGCCAAATTCACCAAATATTTCGCTCCTGGATGACTAATCACATGTGTAGACAGTTTTGATACGTGTTTCATCAAAGATAATCATGAAAATAGGTATTGGCTATGATGTGAGAGAGATCGTGGCAGTCAGAAGTTAGGGCTTGGCAAATCATGACAGATAGTGGAATGAGGCGAGATTGACAGGAAAGAGGTTCTCAGGTTAAGCATTACGAAGCTGGTGGAGAAGTGGAATGAAGACACATTGCTAAGAATTCGGAATTTGCAGTTAAGGAAGAAATTTAGGGTTTTCTCAGCGTGATAGTTGGAAGTATGCTGAAGACTCAAGGCCACTTGGAGCATTAAATTGGACGTTCAGCTAGTCCAAGAATCAATTTTTAACACCTACAACAAGCTGGGAGTGAGGTATTCCATGTGCCTTGGTCATGGCATATTAAATTGGGGGTTTTACTATTAAGGCTTATAATGTTAAATTGATTAAAGAAAACATAAATTCATATATTCAACAAACTCTCAACGGTGATAGATCAGTCCAAAAGGTTTAGATGAGAATCTTTGTTGTTAGTTAAGTTCAGCAGCAACTCTGTTAAATATTTTTAGTGCTATGGATGACCTAAATTACCTAAGCTTGGTACAAAACATTCACAGCATTGATAATAGTACTGACTGTTAAAAAAAAAAGGAAAAATAGCCATGGAGAATACAAAGGAGAACTGACTGTCAAAACTTTGAAAACTTGAGAAAAAAAGGCTGTTAGGTCACTTACAGGTTCTAAAAATTACACAGAAACATCATCAAGCTTTGGGAAAGCAGATGAAGAGGAGCGGGAAGACCAACAGGGCTGAGCCCACTGAACTGAATTGGATAAACAAGTTTCCAAGTTGTGCTGACCTTTTTGAGAATGTTGGATGGTTGGACTTCTTCAAAAGGATTGATGGATATAATACCGAAGTTTCTCATAAATTTGCTCAATGTTATAGCCAAGATATAGTATCATTTGACACTCTGAAATTCAAATTAACTGTAGAGTTGGTGGCTGAAGCAATAGGGGTCAAGAATGAAGGAGAACTTTGGTTCAAAAAGGTTCCATTTACCTTCAATGCCCAAAGTTATCTATTTCCTCGCATTGTTCCAGACTAGAGAAAAGGAGTGCTCATCCAAAATTTCAGAGCTGAGAGGGTAGAGCCTATCAAGTTTCTACAAATATACATTACATGTGAAGGGAGGTATGCTTTTGTCTTTAAGTATCATTTCAGGTTCCTTCAGCACCTTGCTGGTGAATCAAGGATGAATCTCCCTTTCTTCCTGTTAAAAAGTTTGCAGAAAATGTCAAGCAGGATCAAAGAGCATCATGACCACACTGCACAGTCCATTTTTCATCATGGATTGATCAAGCTTATTATCAGCACTATTCTGCAAAGAGAAGGAAATACTTGGGAATACTTTCTCTTTTGGTCTGGGTTCCAAAATAACCAGGAAGGACAGCCTACCAAAAAGCATGTTGATAAGGGACAAACCCTAATTCAAAAATTAAGAAAAAAAGTCAAGGCTGAAGATAAGGAATGTGTCAAACTTGAAGAAGTGGCAGAACCTTCAAAGGGAGATTATGAATCTCAACATCCTTCAGTTGACAATGAGTAAAAAATTTCGCTGTCTATTCACAAAGAAAGCTAGCTTGTACAAAATAAAGCACCAACAGAAGCACTCATTGATGAAAAAATTGTTTTTTCAAAAAAGGTTTTAGGACAGGAAGGACATACTAAGGCCCAACAACGAAGCCCAATTACCATTTTATCTGAAGATTAAGGATACTTGTTGGAAGGAAATGAGCCGACTGTTAATGCTGAGACTAGGGTTGGCACACACAGGGAGTTCAACAGTCAAGAGGATAAGATAGTGATGCCAAAGAAAAAGAAGATCAAGGTTAAATAATTTTCCTCTATCAGGCATCAAGGAAGAAATTTAAATATGATAGGAGAGTTTTCCCCAGGCTGGAGACCCAAAACTAGATCCAAAAACAAATTGAGGCTGAAAATGAAAAAGCTACTAAATCGTAAGTTAAAGACAGAAGGGATAACTATGATTGATACTTCTTCATCATATGAAAAGATAGAATCTAGCAAAGGTAATAGCAAATGGAAGAAGCCATTGAAGACAGAAGAAGAATCAAGCCTCACTCAGACTAGATTATCTGCCGTGTTTTTGGAATTACGAGGTGAAATGCTGAAGGAACAACAGAAAGAGGACATAGAAGTTTATTATTCTGAAAACAAGATGTTAATGGATGAAGTTGCACCTACTGAAATAGATAATCAAGAAGATCCAAGTGTTTATGGTGTTTCTATAGAGCTGCTTCCTGAGGATGAGGACATCTTCAGAAAGTTGAATATCCCATGGCTTCCTAGTGAACTGTAGAATACAACAGGAGGCAAGGCTTTTGACTCAGAAAAGGAAAAATTGCAAAGAACCATCAAACAGTATAAGCATCAAATGGATTACATGCAAGAAACAAATGATGTTTTGATCATAGCTAATAGAAGACTCAGGGAAGACTCAGAAGAAGTGAATGATCATTACCAAGAACTTATTGCAGTCTCCAAAGAGGCCCTAAAAAGGAAAAGAAACTCAGATTTATAGTGTGCAGAATTGAAACAGACTATTAGAAGCCTACATCAATAGAATAAGGAGCTTACAAGAAGGATGACATATATGGAAACTGAGCAGTAGAAAGCTAGGAAAAAGGCCCAAGCCTTAGATGGGATAGCTTTATTGGCAGAAGCTGCTAAAGACCTTTGAGCATTGTTAGCTAAAATAGTTACTTGTTATGTTTTTGAGGAATACTTTATTTTGTAATTATTATTTTGACATTATCCTATAGATGAGTAGGCTAAAAATAGTTAGGGTTTAGACTCTAACTGATTTTTTGAAAAACAGTATTTAGAAGGGTCTCAAAGAGAACAAGGGGTTCGATTTTTGGCTGGCTTAAGGAGGTCTATGGACTTATTGATAAGCTAAGTACTTAACTCTCATGTGTATTTGATGAACAGATTATGAGATATATGATCCATTTTACCCTTCAGTCTGTGTTTTGGCTTCATTTCTAGCTTGTTTAGCTACACAATTGATAATTTCATTGCCGGTTTATAGTCTTTATGCTTGTAGTGCTTGTCAGTTGTGGATGAACTTCAGTTCTGTTGGATACATGGCTATTATATTATGCATCTCTATTTTTCTTTATTTGTGATTTAGTTCCTATTTGGCTTATGAATGTATTCCCTTTTGTCACCAAACCTCACAACCAGAAAAACCTTTCAAAAACCCTAAAAACCTAGTTTTGTTTGATTGAATATTTGAGATTGTGTTGGCTTGCTTCTTTGTAGTCTGGAAACAATTTCTGGCACAAACAAGGAGTATGGCCAAAAATAGTTTCTCATCCTTCTTTTCGAACCCACATTGTTTTAGCTGCAAAACAAAGGCTTTGAACTTGGAAAAATAGGGTTGCATGGGATTCAAAGCTATTGGGACTCAGGGAGATCAATTCATTTTCAATTTGATGTCCCCTCATCTCATCTGTCTTACCAAAAAGCTCAACAATATTCTCCCATACTTCATTTGGTGATGTCAATCCATCAAGATGGAAAAGGAGGTCTCTGGATATGCTCAGACATAGGAGACCATAGGCCTCATCCCTCTTGTTGTGCCATTTAATTTTCTCTGCAGCTACATTGGGCTCTGCTTCTATTTCCATTGTCACTTTGTAGAGGCCTTTTTATCTCAAAATTATCTCCATATCTACTTTCCATTCAAATAACTTAAATGGATTAAAGATGATCTTCTGAGATTGATCCATAGCTCAGAAATTGTCCCTTGAGTCAGCAGAATGCTCCTAGTCAATGATGTCGAACCTAAAATACAAATTGGAAGGAGAAAAATTGACCTACAAAGGCTCTGATACCATGTGGAAATTGAACCCGGGTGTTATAACAATTACACTCACAAAAATTGCCAATTACACATGCAAATTACTCACAAAGGAGACTGAATATGGAGCTGAACACTAATCTGTATTGAATAAGTGTACAATAGCCAACCTTGTGAAGTCATAGGCTGCCATAATAAATAATTAAATGATATATTTGAATTCATAAGGATGACATTTGAATTTGATCAAAAGCAGGCTTACTAAATCTAAGCAAATCCCCCATAGGTGCATAAAGCAGTTTCCAAATCTGTCTAGGAGCTCACGAATTGGAAAAATAAATTAGGCAAGATAATAGATGATGGAAGGACAAATCATACATGATTTTATTGGGAGAAAAGGATGGAGGATGATGAGGACAAAAAAAAAGTTAACTTCACCTAGCCAAACTTTCCCAATTGCCTTAAAACTCAGGAAAAGCAGGCAATAAAGCAGAAAAAAGTAGACATGCGCAAGGAAGGCCAGGAATAAAGTAGATTTGATTCCAAGTGGTTTCCTAAGCGCTCCATGACTCAAATTTAGCAAGTTTGACCACTTTGGATGTGTGGAGGACAACTTGCATAAGGTGGAATATGGAAACTAGGAAAACAAGACAAAATTTGGATTAATTAATGTCTAAGGTAGCTAACTATGGGTTGATTATTCTAACAACCTCTTCATTGACTCAGATGGTTGCCTCTTGAAGAATCCACGTAGCGGGCTCTACCTCAAGAAACTCTATGCCTAATAGCACCACTATGAGTCCCTTATTGTTAACCCAAAAATCCCCCACTAATCTCTCAATGGCCTACACCACCCAAGGAAACCATCTAACAACACTCATATCACTCCATTAGGCTTTCCATTAGATCCCCACACCTCCAAAATAGCCTAAGGATGAAGAAAAAGGTCTAAAAACCCCAAAAAGGAGCCCAAAATAGCCCCCTAGGAGCTAAAGCCCTCAAAAAGGGGCTAAAACCCTAAAAGGGGCTAAAGTTAGGGTGGAAGGGACTAAAAGCCCCAAAAAAGGGTTAAATTCTTGACCAAGGGCTTAAAACCCTAAAACCCCTTGGAAAAGCTATAAAAGGAGGGTGGGGGGTCACTCTGAAAACGCTTCTCCCATTGCCTATTGTTACGCTGCCCGTGGATGCTTTGAGACCTTTGCCTCTCAAACCACCCACACTCCCTCTCTTCCATCTCCATATCCATTGATCCATTGCTCCCCAACCAAGAGAGGTGCTTCCACAAGCTTGTGCATGGTGGCCCATTTCCACCAGAGAAGGTATACCACGTTTTATTTATGTTTCTTAGTTGTTTAATATGCTTTGCTTTCTAACCCTTTTCCCCATTTGCAGGTTTTGTTTTTCTTTTTAACATTGTTTTGTAGGTTTTTCCATTGTAGCTTAGGTTTATTTTGCAGGTTTTGAAGGCAGAACCCTAACCCATGTTTGTAGAGGGGTTCATCAACATTGCTTCTATTTCTTTATGTCATTAGCTTAGCCTTAGTGTTAGTTTACTATTATTTCATTTTTTAGCATTTACCATTAGTAGGAACCTACCCTCCTACCCTATAGTCATAAGGGATCCATTCCTGCCCTTGTAGCAGGGAGAAATCCTTGCTATAGAACTGGCAACCATACCAGGTCGATCCCACAGGATCCTCGGGCCAAAATTTTAATTTTTCAAGTTTTTTCAATTTTACCATAGTTTTCAAAAATTTCTTGTTAAATCTATCTTAGATTCAGTTGATTTCTTGTTTTAGGTACTGTTGAAGCCTCTGCTAGGCAAAACCGAGTCGGATTGACCACAATACTAGTTACTGTCGGCCAGATTTGACTCTGTCTCACCAAAAAATGCCCAATCCAAAGCAGGGCCCTCTTATCGGGGCAAAAGATGAGACTGGAGCACACTTAATGGTCAAACAGGTGTGCCCAGGGTGCATTTAATCCCCCAATAAGTGTGACTTCATCCCAAAAACTCAGGTTGCGGCTGTTTCTGCATTCTGTGCGACCCCCTCGCTCATTTCTGAAAAAATCTCGCGGGCCCCTTGCCAGATTTGGTAAAAAATGTGCAGTCTGTCAAACAGAACTTTAATTTGAATTTAATAGACTGTAAACTTCATTTTCAGAGGACTATTAGTGTGGCCCATCCGCCTTTTTCCACCACTGCAAGTTAATTTCATTTCCTGTTTTCATTTTCTGCATTTTATTTCATGAACAATGTGTAAATGTTAAGTAAATCATTATGGCTTAATAAAATGAACCTAGTCTAACTAAAATCAACTTAAAATCAATGATCTTGCTTCCCCTTCCTCCTCTACCTATTCATCCCCCTTCGGGATATTCTAGGATACGATGAAGGGCAAGCTCGTATAGATCTATGCACTCCATGATATTGTTCCAAAATCATTAAAATTGGGTGACCTGGAAGGTAGAGGGGGTAGAGAAGGAGGGCTTCTCATGGCACTAAGCATCCTCTCTGTTGACCAACCTAGCATTTGGGAGGTGACCTGAGGATATATGAATGGGCTTAGTCCCATTGTGTTGAGATCCCAGCACCTTCTCTTGGTTGAAGAGGAATATCACTGAGAGGTAGACATCTAGTTAGGCCAGCAAACGTTCAAGCTTAATCATTGTACTTGTTCACAATTTATGTTTATTTATGCTTTCATACACAACCACAATGACATGAAATCTACCATGATGAATTCATAAACCATATTGCAACAACCAAATACCAGAAAAAACAAGCAAACAAATACACCATACCAACTAATTAACACAACTAAGTCCATGACGCTGAGTAAGCCTTAAAATTTACTAATTTACGCTAATTTCAAACAACTCTGCAATATTTGAGGACATAAGTCCCTGATTGCTTCAACTGTGGGAAGTACTTGGGCTCTTCCCAAAAACTCATTGTGAGGAGTACCACAAGGAACCCCAAAGTAGCTGGCCATTGAGAGGAATTGCCAAGCGAAATGGGCAACAACCCCTTTCGTTTGAGTAGAAGCACCTGTGAGGAACAAGCCAAGCGTTGTCTTTTGGAAGTCTTGGTGGCTGAGTGACCACCTACAGCCAATAGGAAGCCACTAAAATTGGGGTTCAAATCTCATTACCACTAGTTTTCACACATAAAAGCAAGCACAATAGATCCTCCATGATCTTCCTCATGCTGAAGAGGCGAACCACCACCATTCAGAACACTCGATCGGCACCATTGAAGCCGTTCTCAATGATCTCCCACACCATCAGAGGGCCACACAGCCTCTGATTCTGATTCATACCCATATCAATCTGAACCAGACCTCCACACCACACCATCAAGCCCCATGGCTAGTGCGAACCCAGATCCATTTTTCGACTTAACCTTAGTAAGTGGACCCATGTCCACATCACAACCTGTCACCCGCAACTTGGCAAGTGTCCCAAGCACAGTCATGCAGACTATCATCAGTCAAATACCACCACCTATAGGGACCAGCCAAGCTGGCCTACTTACAACACATGGGAGAAGTGGCCCCTCTGTTGGTTGTGGAGCCTAATCTTCCAGATCCAGAGATATTATTTAGTTGTGATTGTAACCCAGGAGTATTGTACACTTATTCCCCCTGCCTTGGGGTTCGAGGAAGCACCCCGAAAAAGGGGGTTCGGTGGTAGTGCCCCCGAGAAAACGGGGGTTTGGGGGTGGAGCCCCCAAGTTTTTTTTGGGGGGATGTGTGTTGGCCAATAGTATTGCGGACCCGTGGTATTGGGTTAACCCTAGAATTTTTCCATTGTATTTCCCCTATAAAAGAGAGCATTGTAAATCAACTGGGTATGGTATTGTATTGTATTGGAAGAGAGACTGTGAGAGTGTGAAGAGGAAGTGCAGTGGTTTTGCTATAGGGTGTATCCCTTCATCTTTCTGGACTGTAATAAAAGGATTGGAAAATTTCTTTGTGGATGTAGTCCATTGTTTGGGGGAACCACGTTGTATCTGTGTCTCCCTATAATGTTTTAATGTGTTTTGCATATTGTTTATTGATTTAACTGTATATCTGTTATTGCTCTGCGGTCCTATTTTCTAACAATTGGTATCATAGCCAAAGGGTATATTTGGTTGGTAAAATCACGAGAAAGAAGGGTTCCTGGTTCAAGTGGGAGCAATGACGGAAGAAGGAAAGTTTAGGGTCGAGAAATTTAACGGCCAAAACTATCAGTTATGAAAGATGCAAATGGAGGACTATCTGTACCAGAAGGATCTGTACCTGTTGTTCGGTGGAAAAGCAAAATAGCCGACGGCTATGAAGGATGAAGAATGGGAATTTCTTGACAAAAAGGCACTAGGAACAATACGGCTGTTCCTGGCTTCATTGGTGGCCTTCAATATTTCAAAAGAAAAAACAACAGAGGATGTGATGAGCGCATTGAGTAAGCTCTACGAAAAATCCTCGGCTTCTAACAAGGTATTTTTAATGAAGCATTTATTTAATATGAAGATGTCGGAAGGTGGATCTGTTGTTGACCATTTAAATGAGTTTAATACACTTACCAGTCAGTTAAGTTCTATAAAAGTGAACTTTGATGATGAGGTTAGGGCTCTTCTAATCTTGTGCTCATTGCCAGAAAGCTGGAATAGCTTGGTCATGGCTGTAAGTAACTCTGTCCCTAGTTCAAACACTCTTAAGTTTGATGATGTTGTCAGTGTTATTCTTAGTGAGGAAATGCGAAGAAAAAGCACATGTGAGACATCAGGTAATGCATTGACCATGGAGAGCAGAGGGAGACAAAATGAGAGAGGAAGGAGTTCAGGAAATCGCAGCAATTCTAAAAAGGGAAGATCCAAGTCCAAATTTAGAAAAATAGAGTGCTGGAACTATGATAAGAAAGGACACCTAAAGAAAGACTGAAGAGCACCAAAGAAGAAAGGTGAGAGGCAGCAAGAGACTACCCAGGAAGATAATGTAGTAGGTGATGTGTTACAAGATGCTTTGATTCTTGCATTAGATAATACTAGTGATTACTGGGTAGTAGATTCAGGGGCTTCATGTCATGCTACACCCCATAGGAAATTCTTTTATGATTATGTTCTAGGTAATTTTGGGCATGTGTTATTGGGGGATGATGAACCATGTAAAATTGTTGGAAAGGGTAAGGTACAGATTAAGATAAATAATGGAAATGACTAGTTGCTAAAGGATGTAAGGCACATTCCTGCTATGAAAAGAAATTTGATCTCAATAGGGAAGTTGGGAGATGGCGGTTGTTTGTCTACATTTGGAGAAACATGGTGGAAGGTCACCAAAGGATCAATGGTAATTGCAAAAGGAGATAGGGTAGGTACGTTATATTTATGTCCTCATAATACTGATTATTCTATTAATGTAGCTTCCATGGAAACAGGTGCAGCGTTGTGGCATCATAGGCTTGGCCACATGAGTGAGAAGGGGATGCAGATTCTCCACTCAAGGAATCTGCTTCTAGATCTAAAGTAGGTAAGTTTGGAATTTTGTGAGAACTGTGTTTATGGAAAACAGAAGAGTTAGATTTCTCAGGGTTGGGAAACAAAAGAAGAGTGAAAAGTTAGAGCTTGTCCATACAGATGTATGGGGACTAGCTCAGGTACAATATCTTGGTGGCTCTCATTATTATGTTACTTTTATTGATGATGCAACTAGAAAAACTTGGGTTTATTGCATTAGACAGAAATCTAATGTGTTTGATACTTTTAAGAAGTGAAAATATTTGGCTGAGAATGAGATAGGAAAAAGGATGAAATGTCTCATATCTGATAATGGAGGCGAGTACTGCAGTAAGGAGTTTGAGAGTTACTGTTCACACAATGGGATTCGCAGAGAGAAGACAGTCCCTGGAACACCCCAAGAAAATGGTGTGTTAGAAAGGATGAACAGAATGATCATGGAGTGTGCAAGGTGTATGAGATTGCATGCAGGGTTTCCCTTATAGTTTTAGGCTGATGCTGTAAACACTACTATTTATTTAATAAACAGAGGGCCTTCAAGTGCTTTGGATGGTGGCATTCCAGAGGAGGCATGGATAGGTAAATAGGTAAAATACTCATTTCTGAGAACTTTTGGTTATGAAGAATTTGTCCATATTGATAAAGATGATAGAACAAATCTTGAGGCTAAATCCAAGAAATGTACCTTTATTGGATACGGGGTTGATGATTTTGGTTATCGCTTATGGGATCTTAAAAATTAAAAAATCATTAGGAGTAGAGATGTAGTATTCAATGAAAAGGTCATGTACAAAGATCAATTGCAGGGAAATAAATAAGAAAAGGAAGACACAGAGTACACAGTGCTTGATGAAATCAAAGAAAATGAAGTTCCAAAAGCACCAGAAAATCAAGAGCAGTAGCAGGTACTTGAAACTCCTGCAACTGTAAGAAATTCTACCAGGTTAAGTAGACCCCCTAAATTATTCTCTCCTTCACTGTATTATTTATTTATGAATGATTCTGGTGAACCAGAATGTTTTGAAGAAGCAATGCAGGTAGAAACTAGAAAGAAGTGGGAGCAATGCATGGACGAGGAGATGGACTCATTGGTAAGAAACCAGACTTGGGATTTGGTTAAGTTTCCTGCAGAAAAAAGGGTATTGCAGAATAAATGGGTTTACAGGTTGAAGGAAGAATATGGAGGAAAGAAGCGGTACAAGGCTAGACTTGTTGTAAAGGGGTTTGCACAAAAGAAAGGTATAGATTTTGATGAAATATTTTCTCCTGTTGTTAAAATGACTTCAATTAGAACTATTTTAATTCTAGTGGCGGTAGAAGATTTGCATTTTGAACAATTAGATGTAAAAATGGCCTTTCTCCATGGGGATTTGGAGGAAGAGATTTATATGCAGCAGCCACAAGGGTATGAGGTCAAAGGGAAGGAGAATTTGGTTTGCAATTTGAAGAAGAGCTTGTATGGCCTGAAGCAAGCTCCAAGGTAGTGGTATTTAAAATTTGATAAGTTTATGACAAAACAAGGTTATGATAGATGTCATTCTGACCACTGTGTTTATTTCAAGAGGCTAGATAACACAAGATATATTATCTTTTTATTGTATGTGGATGACATGCTTGTTGTAGGGTCTAACATGTAGGATATAAATGTGCTCAAAAGAAAACTAGCTAAATCATTTACGATGAAGGATTTGGGTGCTACAAAGCAAATCCTTGGTATGAGAATAACAAGAGATAGAAAAAATAGCAAATTGACATTGTCTCAAGGTGAGTACATAGAAAAGGTGTTGCAAAGTCTTAGAATGTAGAATGCAAAACTAGTTAGCACACCTTTGGCAAGCCATTTCAAACTAAGCAAGCATATGTGTCCAGAGACACAGGAAGAGATAGATTACATGTCCAAGATTCCCTATTCATCAGTAGTTGGGAGCTTGATGTATGCCATGGTGTGCACAAGACCAGATATTGCACATCCAGTGTGAGTTGTGAGCAAGTATATGAATAATATAGGTAAAGAGCATTGGAAAGTAGTACAATGGATTCTCAGGTATTTGATAGGTACCACTTCTCATGCATTATGTTTTGGAGGTTCAGACACTATTCTACAGGGATATGTTGATCCAGATATGGCTGGTGATAAATATAGCAGGAGGAGCACCACAAGGTATGTGTTCACTATAGGTGGAACAACAGTAAGTTGTATTTCAAAACTGCAACAAGTTGTTGCACTTTCAGCAATGAAAGCAGATTATGTTGCTGCTACAGAGGCTAGTAAGGAGATGATTTGGTTGCAGAGGTTCATGGAGGAATTGGGTAAGAAATAGGACAATAGTAGGCTGTACAGTGACAACTAGAGTGCCATTCATCTTGCAAATAACTCAGCCTTTCATTTGAGGACTAAACATATACAACTCAAGTACCACTTCATAAGATCTGTTCTAGATGAAGAACTATTAAAACTGGAAAAGATTCACACTAGCCAGAATCCTGCAGACATGTTGACAAAGGGAGTAAATAGAGAGAAACTGAGTTCCTGCTCGGTTTCTATTGGCATTAAAACATGAAGGTGAAAAGAAGAAATTTTCCAAGTCCAAGGTCCAAAACATAGTCCAGCAAGTGCAGTAGCGGTGGAGTTGCTGTGAGTAGTTTCCAAGAGGGAGATTGTTGGTTGTGGAGCCTAATATTCCAGATCCAGAGATATTATTCAGTTGTGATTGTAACCCAGGAGTACTATACACTTGTTCCCCCTACCTTAGGGTTCAGGGGCAGCGCCCCTGAGAAAATAGGGGTTTGGGGGTGGAGCCCCCGAAATTATTCTTTTTGGGATGTGTGTTGGCCAAAAATATTGCGGACCCATGGTATTGGGTTAACCCTAGAATTTTCCCATTGTATTTCCCCTATAAAAGAGAGCATTGTAAATCAACTGGGTATGGTATTGTATTGTATTGGAAGAGAGACTATGAGAACGTGAAGAGGAAGTGTAGTAGTTTTGTTGCAGGGTGTATCCCTTCATCTTTTTGGACTGTAATAAAAGGACTGGCAAATTTATTTGTGGACATAGCCCATCATTTGGGTGAACCATGTTATATCTGTGTCTCTCTGTAATGTTTTAATGTGTTTTTCATCTTGTTTATTGATTTAAATGTATATATGTTATTTCTCTGTGGTCCTATTTTCTAACACCCTCCACACACACTGTCCCTCCTACCACATAGGGGGGCAATAGAAAATCCACTTACATTGCCCCTACTTTCATACATGGGGGCATTGTCCTTGTGACTCATACTATCCCACCCACAACACTTTGGGGCACTGGCCCATCCACAATGGTGCCACCGCAAGCACCCCCAGCTATGCAAATGCACTATGCACCTGCAAATCCCACCACCATCGTAGCCCCATACCACATTAATTTGGGGTCAAATCTTCCCTTCATGGCTCATCTCAACTTGCCTGACTTGGCCAGATTAACAAATGACCCCATTTTCCACCAAGATTTTTGGCCACCCATGCCACCTAAGCTTCCATCAGACATCCCCAAGTTTGAAGGAAAAGCTGGGGAATCTCCCCAAAACCATATAATGACATTCGATCTATGGTGCTCATCCAATATCATAGTAGACAACTCCATCAGGTTGAGGCTATTCCAACGCACCCTTACAGGTGCTATGGCCAAATGGTACATTGAGCTGCCACAAGCCAAGTACCCCGACTTCAACTCCTTAGCCTTCATGTCCCTACAGTATTTCCAACTCCCTGTCAGATATGATGAAGGGGAAGAGATCTTGCTATCTTGCCATCAAATAACTGCCACTCACATAACTGACCATATCCACGAGTGGTGGCGACATTGTAGCTTATGCAAAATCCAACTAGACGACAGGATCTTCTTGGATTGGTTCCTTAAGACTTTGCTCCCACCCATCGCAAACGAAATCGCATATGAATGTCCCCAATTTTAAGAAGAGGACATA
Organism: Pseudotsuga menziesii; assembly: GCA_001517045.1. Lineage (NCBI taxonomy): Eukaryota > Viridiplantae > Streptophyta > Pinopsida > Pinales > Pinaceae > Pseudotsuga > Pseudotsuga menziesii. The sequence continues at coordinate 135,862 of LPNX011109160.1, forward strand.
CTAAAGGCTCAACAATTTGACCTCATCTATGACCAGTTTGGATACTTGTATACCGTCATTCCAGACACTCCCCGTCCAAGTACCTCCTACAGCGATGCACCGGGGGCATCCCACTCTGCATGCAGCATCATAGGGTCGGTCTCCCAACAACCACAGCCTCAATCAACACCACCTATTTTTACACCACAAACAAGAAACATGGCTAGTGTTGCTTGCCAGAACCAAGCCCCGGACTATGCTAGAATGATGTCCTAGTTTGGAGCAACAACTTCTTATGCACAACCTACGCCACCGCAGTAGGCTCAGGCCATGGCTTGGGAAACACAGCAGTATGTGGGGAAAATTCCCACATTTGTGGCACCACCACCCCCACAAATATACTATGCACTTCCAGTACAACCATTGCAAGCCCCCGGCCCCGTTGGGACAAGTGTTCGCACAACAAAACTGTCCCAACCAACCTGCCCCTAACAATCAACAAGGGAAAGCTAGAAACAACCAGCCCCGTAACCAAGGCAATAACCAACCGCAAGGAGGTGGTCAACAACCGAACCCTCCCAATAATGTTGCGGAAAACCAACCAGCCCAAACCCCCCACAACAAAATGCACCAAGACGCAATGCCCCGTTGCGCACAAACCAACTGTGCACACTCTGTGATTTTTATGGGAATTACACATTTGAGTGTCCCCTTATGGCTCGCACTAAGCAGGCCATTCAAAACAAGGCCCAACAGGTCGCCAACGCAGCAAATCAATCCCAACCCAACCTAGCACCACAAGGACATCCTCCCATGGTGCTTCAAAACCCATTGCTAGTCTAAGGATTGGTGGAAACTGTACCCCCTCCCTAGGCCAATCCTAACACTCCGGGGGTGCCACCCATGATCGAAACAAGTGTTCACCACCTGCTAGCCATGACGACTAAAGAGGTCAACTTACAAACTAGACAGAATCAGTATGGTACCACTACCAAACCTGCTGACTCATCAGCAGCATCCATGTCTAAGACATTCAACCTACCTCTTCAGTTACCCCCATTGGGCGCCCCCCCCCATACACAGGATTTCCAATAACACCATGGCTAGAGCTGCAGTCAGCTATAGCATTATGGATGATTTGGCCCAAACACCAACTGACATGTCTGCTCTTGAGGTACTTAAAACATGCCCAACATAGCGAAAAGCCTTACTAGCCGCTCTAGGGGTAGTAGACCCCTCAGACTCCATGTTGATCACATTTGACATGGAGAATGGGGAACCATGCATGCCCTCGACCATCGCCTTCCAAATCCTGCTGTCCATCCAGAATTTGGTCATGGATCGGTGCATAGTGGATGAGGGGGCATCCACATGCGTTATGTCTACCTTGGTTTGGCAGAAACTTGGATCACCAATTCTACAACCATCCTTCACAACTCTGCGGGCTTATGATGGACATCCCACTAAAGTGTAGGAATCCTCCCCCATGTCCCCATCACATTAGCTGGGAAGACAGTGCTGATCGATATAGAAGTTGTCAATGCTCAATTGGACTACAACCTCCTCCTTGGAAGGAGTTACATGTATGCCATGTGAGCAGTCGCATCAATTGTCTTCTGTCTCATGATGTTCCCCCATGAAGGGAATATTGTGATAGTTGATCAGCTCACTTATCATGATCTGCAAGGGTTAACGACACCTGCCAACGTTATCCCTACCATCACCACCATTGAGCCGCAAGGGGTGACCACACACGCTAATATCATCCCTGCAATCAACACTATGGTTGACAACACACCAACACCTCCATGGCTGAATGTGGGCCCTAGATTGTTTTTCGATACTGCCATGACGGCTCCTTTCTCGTTAGTGTCACCACCACCGACACAAAATGAAACTATGGACTTGTGCATGGTCTCATCAAGCACCGCTACACCCAAACAACAACCGCAGCCACAACCCCAACCACAACCACAACATCGTCTGCAGCCGCAACACCAATAACAACTGCAACGTCACCCGCAGCAACAGCAGTATGCGCGGCCGCAACCACAACCTCATCCCCACATGCAACCAGGTAGGAGTTCTGTGGGCTCATTCCCAGTCCATACGATTCCCTTCCTCTTTCCCCCACCTGGTGTTATGAGCAAACCGGTCATGGCCTCCTTAAGCCTGCCCAACTTTACATTGGGAATTTCGTTGTGGTATCTTGTTCCACCAGCTCAACCAGTAATGCCCCAGGTTGTTTTAACCCCGGTGCAACCTATTGCGGTTGAGTCTCACCCTCCACCTAGTCCACATAAGCCAACTACCGCATATGCATATGCACTGCCCCAACCCAAAAGGGCTAGGCACAAGAACAACAAAGCCATCACAGAACCACAACAAGTCCCACCTTGTGCCATCTGCGAACAACAGGGCCATCCAACTCAAAATTGCCCTGAAATCCTAGTGATCCGTGCACATCTGGATTCCATGGATATGAACGAAAAAATCCCCATGGTTGAACTCCTAACTGCGTTAGTAGTCAGGAACAAGGCATTGAGGAAAAACCATGCTTGCACCCTTTGCGGCTTGTATGGACATTACTCCCACAATTTCCAAGACCTGCCCGAGTTTTGAATGGCTCTCGTTGACCTCCATCACCATTCCCTTGAGTCTGAGATCACCTTGATCGAAGAAGTCCACCTTGCACCTCCTTCTTCAGAAACCATGTCCATTTACATGATGTCCAGTTCAACCGACCTGCTCATCCCCCCCTCCACTACCAATCCATCAAACCTGTCTCTTCGTTTCTTCCACAATGATGGGGAGATACTTGAAGATTTGACTTCCACAGAATACCCATGGGACGACATGCACCATCTGCAGTTGCAGCTCCATCCGCAGCCGCAACCCCAGCCACAACCTCAGTTACTAGGGAAACATTGGGGTTCATTCCCTCTCAACATGATCCTTTTCATTTTCCTTTTCCTTTTCCTTTTCCCACCATCTCGGATCATGATTAAGTCTGTCTTGGCATCCCGCAACTTACAGGATTTCACACTAGGAGTTCCTGTGTGGTACCTTGAACCATGTACCCTACCTCTAAGGCCCCAGGATGTGTTGACTCATGTCTAGCTAATTGATATTATGTTGCACCTACCTCCAGGTCCATCAAAGACTCCTATTTTCTCCAGGCCTGCCCCCTTTTGTCCATCAAAGTCAATGAAGAGGTATGCCCCCTGCTAAGACGAAGGTCATTGGCAAGGCAGGGTGATGGAATCTTGTCTTTTGTGGGAAGAATTGATTCCATACTATGGTTTAAATGGAATGGGGTAAAACCAAAGGTAGTCTTACATATCTCTCCATCATCATGTAATTGGTGCTAGGATAGATCAGGTGGATCTTCCACAGCTGAAGAGACGGAAGGGAAACTGGTTTTAGAGATCGTGTAAATGGTATTGGTTGTGGTTTTTGTGGGGCCTTGCCCCCTGTCTTTGTTGGAGGAAGAGGGGAAGGCCTAGAGACAAGAGGAGTCTTTGATGGACCTAGAGGTAGGTGCGGCATCATATCAATTGGATGGACATGAGTCAACACATCCTGGGGCCTTAGAGGTAGGGTAGGTGGTTCAAGGTACCCCACAGGATCTCCCAGTGTGAAATCCTATATATTGTGGGTTGCTAAGACATAATTGATCATGATCTCAAATGGTAGGAAAAGGAAAAGGAAAAGAAAAAGGGAAAGGATCATGTTGAGTGGGAATGGAACCCACTGTTTCCCTGGTAACTGAGGTTGAGGTTGCAACTGATTTTGTGGCTATGGCTGGGGTTGCAGCTGTGGAAAAAATGGAAGAGACAAGTCTAATGGACCGTCGGTGATGGTGGAGACAAGAGGGTCTGTAGAACTAGAAATCATGTAAATGGACATGGTGTCTGAAGAAGGAGGTGGGGGGTGAACTTCTTCTATCAATATGATCTCAGACTCCACAGAAAATAGTTTGGCAGCATCCCCACATTGAGTCGCCTTTGTTTATAGTACTCTACAATGTGTCTTTCTTGGATCCCATCAGTATCAAAAGTGTCCACCTCCTCCAAGTATTTCCCATCTGTAGCAACATTCCCGGTATTACAGCTATGATCCCATTCCCTTGAGTCAGTTTCATTTGCTGCCTAGTCCGCCCTACCGTTATACTCTGAACAAAAAAAAATTGATTCTACCACTCCCCCCCTGCCCCTGTTCAATTATTTCCCTTCCCTCCCCTCCCCCCCCCAATTCAATGAGTCAGTCCGCAAATTGCTTCACACCTTTCAGTTTTCTCCCTCGTGCTCCTGGTCAAGGAAACATCATTGCCTTGACTAGGGGGAGGTCTCCCTCTGTCGATGCCAACACACATATTCCAGAGGATAGACCCAAAGGTCCCTGTACCTTGGTTTCATTAGCATCATCGATGAGTTCCTTGGACCACTTGAGAGGAGTCCTTAGTTCCTCTTGGGATGGTTGTTTCTCATGTGCTCGACTTCAGCTCCATCATCACACCGTTGAGATTCGTACAGGGTTTGTTTCGCATAGTACTTGGTCAAAGACCCCAGATGTCACCCGACTCTAGCACATTGGTGAGTCCACTCGAGGGACCTAAACAGGTTATGTCCCTTGTGATTTTCAGGTTGTGTTGGAGACAATGATCTAAAGCCCCAACAGTGCTTCGATATACCTTTATGATTGATGTAGCATACTTGTATCACAGAGACTCTGACTCTCAATTAGTGAGTCCACACAACTATGTACCAGATCCAGCAAACTGTCAGTCATAAAAATATAGCATTCCATGAGAATGCCATGGGTCCAATGTACCAGATCAGTATTGCATTCAGCCTCATATAGAGGCAACGAACATTGTAACATCAGTTGTCTATGAATGGCTCTTGTATTTTAGAGCATAGATCAAATGATTCTTTTGACATTTTCATGAGCATGGGAATACCTACCTTGTCCATATACATGTCACACATTTATTCTATCTCACCCATTGATGGGAACCAAATTAATACAAAAACCAAAATTCACCATGCCCCAGCCCTAGAAGCACCACCTCCACACAGCAAATCCTATGATGTCCATCGACTATACATTGAGATCCTGCCCTCACACATCGGGGGCAATCTATTAACCCAAAAATCCCCCACTAAGCTCTTAATGGCCTACACCACCCAAGGACACCATCTCACAACACTCATATCACTCCATTAGACCTTCCATTAGACCCCCACATCTCCAAAATAGCCTAAAGATGAAGAAAAATGGCTAAAAACCCGAAAAAGGAGCCCAAAATAGCCCCCTAGGAGCTAAAGCCCTCAAAAAGGGGCTAAAACCCTAAAAGGGGCTAAATTTAGGGAGGAAGGGGCTAAAAGCCCAAAAAGGGGGCTAAAGTCCAAACTAAGGGCTTAAAACCTTAAAACCCCTTAGAAAAGATATAAAATGAGGGTGGGGGGTCACTCTCAAAACACTTTTCCCATTTCCTATTGTTACGTTTCCTGTGGATACTTTGAGACCTTTGCCTCTCAAACCACCCACACTCCCTATCCTCCATCTCCATCCCCATTGAGCCATTGCTCCCCAACCAAGAGAGGTGCTTCCACAAGCTTGGGCATGGTGGCCCATTTCCACCAGAGAAGGTATACCATGTTTCATTTCTGTTTCTTAGTTGTTTAATATGCTTTACTTTCTAACCCTTTTCCCCATTTGTAGGTTTTGTTTTTCTTTTTAACATTGTTTTGCAGGTTTTTCCATTGTAGCTTAGGTTTATTTTGCAGGTTTTGAAGGTGGAACCCTAACCCGTGTTTGCAGAGGGGTTCATCAACATTGGTTCTATTCCTTTCTGTCATTAGCTTAGCCTTAGTGTTAGTTTACTATTCTGTCATTTACATTTCCATTTCGTTTTTCAGCATTTACCATTAGCAAGAACCTACCCTCCTACCCTATAGGCAGAAGGGAGCCATTCCTACCCCTGTAGCAGGGAGAAATCCTTGCTACACTTATAGCGTAGTTTTTTTTATTTTTTGTTTTGCAATGTTTTTACCACAAATCAGAGACACCCTCCAATAATATCTCTACACATGAAGGTAGCCCACTGGAGGGTGCGGTACCACATCTAAACATGCACACAGTATGTCGCACATATGATCTAGCTACCACCATGCTAACATACCATCAGGTCCCTAAACCTATCCTGAAAGCCCAATCAATTTGCATACCATCGTGTGAATCAAACATTATACGTTGAGCTAGCTCCATACCCATACACCCCCATTTGGGTAAGTTTTCCCCTATACATCACAACACTAGGGGCAGCACCACTAGCTACGAGTCCAAGTCATACAGAGTCTATTTGAGACATCGTTTGCACCACTTATTTCAAAATTTCATCCTCTATATTTTAATGAGACCATTGTCTCATGTTTAATAAGTAATTTTCAGGACCACTTCCCGAAAGTTACCTTGGTTTACGAGCCACATCATTGTGATGTAAGTGTCTTCAGACCTGTACTTGCAATACACTTGCCTATCGCCACTCGTGCGAGTTCCCAGGGCACCGCCCGGAAGGCACGTCATTTCATTTCATCATATAGCTTCCTAATCCATCTGCCGCACCTTACACGAGTTTTCGGACCATCACCCAGAGGACAAATCATTTCTGTTGCATGCATTAGGCATATAACTACCTACAGACTTGCACTCACATCACATGTAGTCAAGTCCGTCCACCACAACTCACACACAACTCTCTTGACCTTTGTCCCATATCCACCTCAGTTTGTGTTCCTCTGTCACACCAATTCACGTCCCTCTGTTGCATTTTATCCCATGTATGTTCAAGAGCCACCAGCCCCATCCATACTACATGGATGACCTCTGGACCACTATCCACTGTCCAGACATGGGGGTAGCACTAGTTCCTCCTCAATCGGTTGACCATACTGGAGTTTCTTTTAGGATCTTTTCTGACTTCTAAAAGAATGAGAAGATTGTCGAGCGCAACTTCTTCCTTTCCCACTCATTAAAGTATGAGAAAGAGCATCTACATCATCTCATTTATCTCCTTTTGCGGACCATGTAGACCATTAAACAAAAAGGACCACCTTGGCACATTCAAGTCAAGACCATTCCCCTCTTCATCCTTTTATTCTTTCTTGGGTAGAGGGGCCGAACTTTATGAAAAAGCTCACCATGGGTTGTCGTTAAGCTCTTTTCCAGCCTTCTCAATAAGAAAATATTGCTGAACAAACTTGGTTTCATTCATGCTCATAAAAGTATCTGAATGACCGTCCAGTCAGTATATGTTTAACCTTTTCTAGCCTGACTGGAATACCAATGGTAAAGAAGTCTCCCATCCCCTAAAGGATGGGAGAGCTCTCCTGTGTATACTTTTATCCTTTTTCTAGCACAAGAGACTACCAATGAAAAAGAGCCCCGACTGGAGTCTTCTTCATGCTTTCAATCTCTCTAAAAATGAAAGCACCATCGAGCATTTACTTTCTCCACCAAAAATCCATGAGATCGTACCACAACGGTGTCTCTAGACACCACCGCACAGATAAAAATTTGGTAGCATTCCCACTTTGGGTCTCCTTTGTTCAGAGTACGCTACGATGTGTCTTCCTTGGATCCCATAAAAATCAAAAGTATCTACCTCCCCCAAGTATTTCCCATATACAGTTACATTCCCGGTATTACAACTATGATCCCTTTCCCATGAGTCAGTTTCATTTTCTTCCTAGTCTGCCCTGCCATCATACTCTGAACAAAGTAATTTTGAGTCTAGTACACTCTCTCTACCCCTATTCAACTCCTCCCCCTCCCCCCCCCATTCAGTGGGCCAGTCCACAGAATGCCTCACATCTTTCGGTTATCTCCCTCGTGCTACTTGTCAAGGAAACACCATTGCCTTGACCAGTTGCAGGTCTCCCTTTGTCAACAACAACACATGTATTCCAGAGGATGGACCCAGAGGTCCATGTATCCTAGTTTCATTAACCTCATTGATGAGTTCCTTGGACCACTTTAGAGGAATCCTTAGTTCATCTCAAGATGGTTGTTTCTCACGTGCTCGACTCCAGCTACATCATCGCACCATTGAGAGTCATACAGGGTATTGGTCTGTGTAGTATTTGGTCGAAGACCCTGAATGTCACCTAACTCTAGCACATTGATGAGTCTATTTGAGGGATCCCAACAGGTTCACATCCCTGGTGATTTCTGGGTTGCATTGGAGACAGTGTTTAGAAGCCCCAACAGTGCTTCTATATAGATTTATGATTGATGCAGCATATTTCTACCACATAGGCTCTGACTCTCCATTAGTGGGTCCCTAGAGCTATGTGACGTTCCAGATCCAACAGGCCGCCAGTCATGAAGATATAGCATTCCATGAGAATGCCATGGGTCCAATGTAGTAATTCTTCAGATTAGTATTGTATTCAACCTCTTATTGAGGAAACCATTATTGTAACAATAGCTGTACATGATCGGCTCTTGTATTATAGAGCTTAGATCCCATTATTCTTTTGACATCGTTATGAACATGGGGATGACCACCTTGTCCATATACATGTCACACATTATTTGTATCTCACCAATTGATGGGAACCATATTAATACAAAAACCAAAATCCACCATGCCCTAGCCCAGGAAGCACCACCTCTCCCCAGAAAATCCTATAATGTTCATCGGCCATATGATGAGCTCATGCCCTCACACATCAAGGGCCAATCTGTTAACCCAAAAAATCCCTTAGTGATCTCTACATGACCTACACCACCTAAGGACATCTATGCACGACCCTCATTCAACCCCCACACCCTAAAAAGGGCTCAAAAATATGAAAAAGGGCTTAAAACCCCTAAAAATAGCCAAAATAGCTCTCATAGGGACTAAAACCTCCAAAAAGGGGCTAAAACCCCTCAAAGGAGCTTAAAACCCCCAAAGGAGCTAGGAATTGGGTGAAAGGGGCTAAAACCCCAGCAAAGGGGATAAAGCCCTAACCAGGGACTTAAAACCCTAAATCTCTAAGAAAAAGTATAAATAGAGGGGTGGGGGTCACTCTCAAAACACTCCTTCTCTCCCTATCGTTATGTTTCCTGTGTGAGTGCCTTGAGACCCTTTTCCTCTCAAGTCATTCACCCTCCCTCTCCTCCATTCCTCCATTGAGCCAAAGCTTCCATTCCATTGAGAGGTGCTCCCAAAGCTAGCACATGGTGGCCCATTTCCACCCAGAGAAGGTATAATCACTCATTTTTTGTTAATAGCTTAGATTTTTAACTCATTTTGCTTGTAGGTTTATTTGCTTACAGTTTTATGCAGGTTCTCCACTGATTTCTTCTAGCTATTTCTTAGTTTTTCTAACACTTTCTTGTAGGGTTTCTACATCTTGGCCCTAATCTCTGTTTGCAGGTTTTATTTCCTTTTCATTCCATCCTCACAGGAACCCTACCCTTCAGTCCTATAGACGGAAGGGAACTGTTCCTGCTTGTAGCAAGGGAGAAATCCCTACTACATCTATCTATCTCTCTTTATCTCTCTCTAATCCCCTAAACCCTAAATCTCTTTCTCTCTAAACCTCTAAATTTCAATATATCTCTCTCTAAACCCCTACCCTCAATTATCTCTCTCTCTCTCTCTCTCTAACCCTAAACCTTAATCTATATCATTATATATCTATCTCTCTCTTTCTCATTCACTCTAATTCCCTAACCCTCAATCACTCTCTCTCTCTCTCTAAACCTCTAAATCCCAATATCTCTCCCTTTATAAACCCCTAACACCCAATATCTCTTTTTCTCCCTCCCTCCCTCTGTGTGTGTGTATAATCCCAAATATCTCTCTCTCTCTCTCTCTAAACCCATAACCTTCGATCTCTCTCTCTCTCTAAACCCCTAACCTTTGAACTCTCTCTCTCTAAACCTCTAACCTTTGATCTCGCTCTCTCTCTCTCTATCTCTATCTCTCTCTAAACCCCTAAGCTTCGAACTCTCTCTCTCTAAACCCATAACCTTTGATCTCTCTCTCTCTCTCTAAACCCTAACCCCTGTACTCTTTCTCTCTCTATTTCTCTCTCTAAACCCCTAACCCCTATCCCACAAAATATCTCTCTCTCTCTCTAAACCCCTAATCCACAATATCTCTCTCTCTCTCACACACACACAATATCTAAACACCTAACCCCCAATATCTCTCTTTCTCTCTCTACCTCTAAAATCCTAATCCCTAATCTCTCTCTCTATCTCTCTCCAAACTCTAAGCTATCTCTCTCTCTCTCTCTCTCTCTCTCTCTCTCTCTCTCTCTCTCTCTCTGTATAACTATATAAGCTCGAACCTCCAATCTCTTTATTTTGCTAACCTCCTAACCCCCAATATCTCTAACTCTCTCTCTCTCTCAATGCATGACCCACTCTCTCTCTCTCACTATATTTAAACACCTAACCCCCAATCTCTCTCTCTCTCAACCCCTAAACTCCAACCTCTCTCTTTACATATCTAGATTTCTCTCTCTCTCTCTCTCTCTCTCTAAATCCATCACCCTCAATCTTCATTTCTATATCTTAACCACTAACCCTTAATTTATCACCCTCTAAGCCACTAACCTCCAATCTATCTCTTTAAGCCCATAATGCTCCATATCTCTCTCTCTCTCAACCCTTACCTCAAATGTCTCTCTAAATCCATAACCACCAATCTCTCTCTTTCTCTCTCTCTCTGTAAACCCGAACCCCTAATCCCTCTCTCTTTAAACCCCTAACAAACAATTTCTATCATTCTCTGTCCCTAAACCCTAAACTCCAACCTTTCTCTCTACATATAAACCCCCAACAAAGAATCTCTCTCTCTCTAAGCCATTAACCCCCAATATTTGTATATCTCTCTAAAACTATAATCTCAAATCTCTCTCTCCCTCTCCAAACCACTAACCCCCAATCTCTCTCTCTATACATATATTTATACACCTAACCCCAAATCTCTCTCTTTCTCTCTATCTATCTACAAACCCCCAATCCTTGATCTCTCTGTCTCTTTCTAAACACCTATACCCTAATATATCTCTCTCTAAACTCGTAAACTCCAATATATCTCTCTTTGTATATTTCTCTCTCTCTCTCTCTCTCTCTCTCTCTCTCTCTCTCTCTCAGCCCTAATATCCAATCTCTTTCTCTATATGCCACTAATGCCCAATATCCCTCTCTTTATATCCCTCTCTCTCTCAAATATGACATCTAATCAATATCTGTCTCTCTAAACCCCTAACCAGCAATATCTCTCTCTAGACCCCTAAATTCCCATCTCTCTCTCTCTCTAAACAACTAACCTCCAATCCCTCTCTCCCTCTCTACATCTCTAACCTACAAACTCTCTTTGTTTCCCTCTCTCTCTCTCTCTCTCTCTCTCTCTCTCTCTCTCTCTCTCTCTCTCTCTCTTTGCCAACCCCCACTCCCCTCCCACCTACCACTCCCCCATCTCTATGTCTCTCTCTACACCACTAACAATCCATAATCCCCTATGATATCTCTCCATTTCTAATCCTTATTAACTCCGCCCTGCTCTCTTTCTCTCTTGCTTTGTAAACCCTCAAACCCCAATCTCTCTCTCTCTCTTTATAAAACCCAACCCCTAATTTCTCTCTAAACCCCTAACCTCAAATATTTCTCTCTCCCTCTCTAAACCCATAATGTCCAATCTCTCTCTCTCTCTAAACCCATCACTGCCAATCTCTCACATCATATATATCTCTTTGTCTAAACTTATAACACTTGATTGATCTCTCTCTTTAAACTCCATGCTCTCTCTTTTGATTTCTATCTCTTTATCTAAACCCCTAACCCACAATCTCACTCTTGCTCTCTCTCTTGAAATCCAAAACCCCCAATCTGTCTCTCCAAAATGCCCTTACATTAAATCTCTCTCTCTCTCTAAACCATGAACCCACAATCTCTCTCTCTCTCTCTCTCTCACTCTAATCCCCTAACCCCAATTTTCTATCTCTCTCATTAAAACCCTAACACCCAAACCCTCTTTCTCTAAACCCCTTATCCCCAATATCTATCTCTATTGATCTATCTATCTATCTAAACCCATGATCCTCTCTCTCTCTCTCTCTCTCTCTCTCTCTCTCTCTCCCACCCACAAATCCCCACTCTTAACCCACCTACAACTCCCCCCTCACTATGTCTCTCTACCCCACTACTAACCATCCACAATCCCCCGGTAGACTCTCTTTATCTTTAAACCACTATTAACCCCTAATATTTATCTGTCTCATTTTGTAAACCCCCAACCACCAATATCTCTCTATAAAACTGTAACCTTAAATCTCTCTCTCTTTCTCGTTAAACCCATAACCTCTAATCTCTCACTCTTTGTAAAACTCTAACCGCCAATTTCACACATCCTATATCTCTCTCTCTCTAAATAGATAGAACTTGATTTATCTCTCTCTTTAACCTCTAGTCTCTCTCTATCTCTCTAAATGCATAAACCCCAATCTCTCTCTCTCTCTCTCTCTCTCTCTCTCTCTCTCTCTCTAAACCCTTAACCTCAAATCTAGCTCTCACTAAACCGTAAACCTCCAATATCTCTCTATAAACCCTTGAACCACAATATCTCTCTCCCTCTGTCTAAACCCCTAACCTAAAATCACTCTGTCACATGCCCCAATTTTGTAAAAATAATATTATCTTATTTGATTTTATTTAAGACATTATGTTAAATTTTATGCTAAGTTGTAATTGATGACTCAACAGAGTCAAAGATATTGAATGTAATTCTGAATATTTTAATTATAAATAAATAAAAGTGGAGACAATAGGTTAGGAGAGCTGTTAAAAGAGTGTTTACTGGTCAAGTTGGTGGAGGAGACTGGGTGGAGAGAAAACAGACAAGTGGAAGCATCCTCAAACCTCTTCCAACTGTTGCAAGTGGCAACCTCCCTACATTTGGGGTCATGATCCCCCAAGAAACTGGGATCAGAGCAGGTGGCTCAATTAATGACAACTGAACCAGAAGACCTAGGCAATCTTTATAAAAATGCCCATTGAAGAGAGATGAGGCTGCTCATTTTCTAGAGAAGTATTCATTCAGGTGAATGTACTTCAAAGAAATTCAATGGTGAGGGAATTTTTGGAAAGAGTTTGAGGGGTTAACTGCAAAGTGATCTAGTGCATCCTTTCAGCTGAAGGATCTTACTGCTGAGTGCAGAGTGATTACTGAGTCATTGGACTATTCTATTGTTTGCTTTCTCCACCAGTTCTCAGCCAAGGAGACCAGGAACAGGCTCGAGGGTCCTGAGGAGACATTGTTTGAGTGCTCTCCAGGAATTGGTAGGGAGGAAGGGCCTCCTAATGCTGTTGTTGTCCAGCTTAATCAGGTTCTATAGTATTTTTGTTTTACTATGTTAGATGGTTAAATGTGAATCAAATTGATTAATGAATGTTAAATTTTTAGTTATGAACTGTTAGAGTTATTAATCTTTTAGTATATTGAAAGAATGAATTTGAAATAGATGGAAAATAATTCTAACCTGTGTTTTTCCACAACTGGAAGGACCAGACCGTACTCCAGCATAGGTAGAGTATTTAAATTAGATGAAGGAAATGAGAAGAAACTGAAATGAATAGATGTAAAATGCATTTCATAATAGCAAAGTAATGTATTGCAGTATTTAGGTTATTATCAAAAGGACCAATAACCTGATTACCTATGTTCTTTGTTTATGTAAATGTGTTGTTAATGAAATAGCAGTATTCCATTCCAGATAGAAGATTTATTATGTTAAGGGAATACACTAGTAGTTAATATGTCATGTTTATACTCAGTATATTATACTTTTATTTTTAGATTAAAATATGCAGGAAGATAAATAGAGTGTGTTATATATTTATTTTCCTTATGCTTATTTGATAACCAGTTGCTTATGGGCGCTCGCACGAATTTGGTTCCACTTTTTGGTGCCACTTAGGAAATCAGAAACGCACTTCCAAAGTGTAAATCAAGAACGCATATGCGTTATTGATGGCACGTTCGGAATAACCCGAGCCCAAACACAAGGCCAAGGTTCGTGGAAACCTATATCGCATATCCGATATATCGCATTCACGATTTGTAATTTTACATATCGCATATGCGATATATCGCATATGTGATAGGTAACATTAAAAAACGCATATGCGATATATCGCATATGCGATATGTAAATTTACAAAACGCATATGCGATATATCGCAAGTGCGATATGCAACCCAAACATTTTATGTCATATTGACACTCCCAAAACTTGTGCTTTGTAGTTTTGGAATGGTAACTAATAAAAAACAAATCTCTCTTGGTCAGCTTAACCTTACTTCAAACCCCATAATAAATCACCAAAAATGAAAAAAATTCCAACTTATAAGAAATCATATATGACCATACA
>LPNX011109167.1:1898-15959 GCA_001517045.1 Pseudotsuga menziesii
AAAGAAGCTAGCTTGGATCAACCTTCGTATTTCACAAGTAAGTTCCTGCTACTTTCCTATTTCCTATTCTGTACTTCTAACGTCAATTTGTCTACAAGGTTAGAGTATGTTGGTAACCCCCCAGACCTAGGTTATTAGGTGAATTATCCTGTACAACAGAGGGTAACCCTCCTTATTGTTCGAGGGTTAAAGTCCCCCCACTTTTGGGGCACTAGGGTTATTAGACTCTCCTAGAGAAGTCGGACCTGGTAAGTTATTGTCAAATCGAAAACTAGTATAAATAGAGAGTGAGCCTCTCTAGTTATCACAGAGTCACTCACACTTAGTTGTAGCGCATGAGTGAGAGAGAAGGGGTTGGGATAAGAGAGAGAATAGCTGTCGGAGATCATCTTATTGTCTTTGGGTTTTACTGCTGCTATTGGTGCTTATTCTATCTCCAAGGAAGTTGCAAGGTTTTCTCCTTAATGGTTTCCCCGAGGAAAATCTTTGTGTCTATTGTCTCTTGTAATTGATTGCTGTGCATGTTATTCTCTCAGATAAGATCCTAAGATAATACTGTCTAAATTGATAAAAAAAAATCCAACACATCATGCTCAACATCCAAATCTGAAATATAATCTCCAATTAATGAAACATGCTTGGATGCATCATGAGTGTCATAAGGATCACCATAAAGTTGTAGAATATGCATTTTCCCAACAACCAAAGGACTTTGACTGGGATACCCATGAATCTTTGAAAATTAAAAGGAGAATATGATGCTGTAAACAAATCTTAAATAATACCTTATGTGAAGTCACCAAGATGAGCTTTAACTACCTTCAAAATAGCTGGATGTGCTCACCTCTACACCCACCAAATGTCTTCAAAGAAAATTTGTAGGGAACAAGGGCATTGTCCCTTCATGGAGTTTCCATGTGAGAACTAGATATTTTTCCCTCACTCGAATGTTGGTTGAACAAAATTTGGCAATTAAAATCCACGCAAAATACATGGCTAGTTTGCTTAAGTAGCACATGGAAGCCTATTCTTGAACAAAAAAATGTTTTTTCTTTCCTAGAGCCTAGCAGTGGGTATCCCCCTTTTGGAGACAAGTATTGCATAACTAGGAGTGCAAAGCCCATGTTGTGGACCCACAATATGGATAATATTGGGGAATATAAACCTTGAATCCCATTTTATGGTTCTACACCCATGCTAGGGATGACTATGGTTTTGTAGTGTCCATTTGTTACTAGTATTTGTCTACCTCCTTGTCTTGGAGAGATGCCTCACTAGGCGATCACTAGCCATCGACCACTGATTTTCAAGTCACTTGTATGCTCTCCCAATCTGGAGCTCTCTCTTAGATTTAGAAAAAGAGATCACTTTGTTTAATGTTTTGTTGTCATCTCTTTAATTCTCTCAGTACGATGCAATACTGATGTATGTGAATTTGCTAGTGAAAATTATTATGCATTCCACAAAGGTAACATTTATAGATAAAAAAACCTTGATGAACTTCTAGTTTTGGCATGGGGCCATGTACTATAAGCAAAGTGCCCCCTGATCTTCCTAGCTTATTTGACTTGTTAGAATATATGGAGATGGTTTATTTGATAAATTGGTAAAATATCACTTAAAGGCACAGAATAACTCTAATATTATAAATTAGAGTTATCCCACATTCCTCATTGTAATTATATCCTTTGTGACCATTCTCTATATAAAGAGGCGAAAATTCATTTATCCCACATGTGTTATGGTATGTATTGTAATCCAAACCTCTTAGTATATGGGCCTAATGGTTAAGAGCATGTGTTTCCTCCTATGAGGTCACAGGTTCAAATCCAAAGGGGGGTAGGGTATGTACACCTCTGTAGACTTTAGCAGTTAAATCACTACGCAGAGGGGGGTCCCTTGTCCCACAAACAAGGGGGTCTCATACACCAATTGGTGTCTCGCTTGGCGGTGACCTTAAAAATATATTATTATTATTATTATTATACAAAATAGGTGAATGAGACCCTTTTGGGTATGTATTGATTGTAATTCATCACACATCACCTGTTGTGTGTGTCATTTTTATACACATGATTGTAACATGATTGGGTGATGGAGCTTGATGTGAAGCATATACGAGGATGTCATGTAATCTTGGAGATCTATTTTCAGAATAATGGAATATGCAACATTTCCCTTGGACGTAGCCCATATTGGGAGAACCGCATATATCGATGTTCTCTCTTCTCCACTTTTATTTCATGTTTTATGTTGCTTGGTAGATAAAGGATAAACTAGTAATGTTTTCCATAGTTTATATCGTGTTATGATATTATTTCATATGTTCACAATATTTTGTAAATTTTTATTTTTATTTATATTTATTTTACACAAGAATGATTATGGATTAGATTATAAAAGCAGTGGATAAACCATTGAAAGGGTTACAAAAATTCTGGTTTATAAAAGTACCAGAGCTTACTATACCAACAGTTTCCAAAGCCACCATGTCCAAACAACTACTGACATAATTACAGAGATATAAAGTAGATGAAAATAACTTAGCTTAAACATACTAACTAGCAGGGTAATCATTATGAAATCCTGAGTGTGTTGTTGTAGGCTCATTGGTCTTGTATCCTGAATGTTGCTTCTCTTTTTCTTGCGCAAATTGCCAGTCCAAGCATAGCTTTCCAAACTATATCTCCATCTTCAGAATCATCTCAAACAATTCCACGCTGAAGGTCCCCTAGATCTATCTTTCTATCCTCCCGCTACACAAATTCCTTGAAGTCTTCTTGACCCTAAATGAGATCTTCATCCACCAACTCGAATCGGTGACCAACTTCCTCATCGAGACAATTGATAAGCCTGGATTGTTTCCTAATTTTCTGCTTGAACCATCGCACTTTTGTCTCCAACCTCTGAATCTTCATGTCTCTTTCCATCCCCGCTCCTCCTTCCACTGCCATGAACAGTCTCTCAAATCGCCCAATGGCACATATAATTGCTATAGGACGACTCTCAAAATACCACACAATACATAATTATTCTTTACGCTTCCACATAATAAACACATCACAGCTTGATAAACTATCCATCAAAGACAACCTTAACTCTCCCCTGCTAACACACCCCAATTTAAACTCACCTCGTCCTTCCCACAACGCAATGAAATGTGCTAACATCAAGGCTTTAGAGAAGCATGAGAACCATCCTGCGGATCCGTTCAGGCACAAGTACCTTGGATCTCTGAGATCCATCTTCCCTATATTGACCTTTAAAATGAGTTGTCCGACCCCTTCTTGCTGACAACTCAACACACAAATAATTCCACCTGTCCAGCAAAGCGTTTTCCATCTGCTCGCCCTTCGGGGTTCAAGAAGAAGCATAGGATCTCACCGCTTAGGGAGGAAGAGTTGGACAAAAGTGATGATCAACACATATATCATTAATGTTTAATTCAATCACCTTATTTGCTACTTGATCCGCCTTGAAATTCAACTCACGGAGAATATGAAAAAATTCAAGATGTTGAAATGATCTTGAGATGGAATGAATTCTTTTGAGCAGTCTGGATAACCTTAAGTTTTGACAATGACTTGTTCCATTCATAGCCTGGATTATTAAGCGAGAATATCCTAGCATAATAGCTTCATCAACCCCCACAGCTTTCAATTTCTTAAGTCCTTGCCAAAGACCATAAGCTTCGGCCATGTTGTTTGTGTCAATTCCTATATTCCAACAGTATTCAAATTCAATATTCTCTTCGGGGCAAATGATGACCCCTCCCCCTCCTACCACCCTTGGATTCCCTTTCGAAGATCCATCAAAGAAGAGTTTGAAGAGTTTGTTCTCCTTCATCGAAATTTCAAACTGAGAATGATCCATTCTTATTTCCCAAACTTCTAACAGTTGTATAGCCATAATTGTGTCTAGATCAGAAATGTTAAAGGAATGCAACCAATTTGATTCTTCGGGCGAAAGGTCATTCTTATTCTTAGGCAACAAAGATGCTCTAAGATTTCCCCCACAAGAGCTTGAGTTTTAGAAGCAATTTGTTATGGAGAATGGGCCTTATCTTTGAATATTCTTTAATTGTGCTCGATCCAGATATGCCAAAAAATAAATTTTGGGAGAGTAAACCAACAGGCTTTAAAACCTGCTTTTGGTACAAAGTACCTTGATACATTCGATCCCAACTAGAAAAATATGTTGAATATTTCCCGGAAGATCTAAATTTCCAAACTAGGGACAGACCAAAAGGTCCCAAACATTTCAGGAAAAGGGACTATTTAAAAATAGATGTTGAATGGATTCTTTACTTTCGTTACAAAGTAGGCAGCGAAACGGTCCTGCAAATCCTCCTCTTTCTAGATTCTCTCCTGCTAGAATGCTTCCATGCACTAGAGTCCAGATAAACATGTCAATTTTCGGTAAGATTTTTAAACTCCAGATTTTTTTCCAAATCAAAGGATTGCTGCGAACATTTGGAAAAGCATAGAAGAGATTGTAACCTTGAGTATCAGTGTATTTCCCATATTTGAATCCCCAACCTCGGTTATATTTAACACCTGTAGCCAATGGGGAAAACCTTGTTATATGGGAAAGGAATAGTCTCTTTTCTTCTTCGAGCTCTTCAGGGCAGTCAGGTAGAGACCAACATACCCAACGATGGGGCAGAGCAGGTTCCCATCTAGATATATCTGAAAGGGTGAATAAACCTTGACTATCTAACCAGATTTTAAAATTTATGGGAACTGGCAGAGAGGAGAGGAGAGGCTTTCCCAAGATAGAGACCTACCAAATTCTCACATGCTTACAATTACCAAGAATCCAAAAACGTTCTTCTTTGAAATGAGGCAAGTATTTCTTGTAGAGGGAGAATACAGGGAGCCTTACCTAACCATAGGTTCATAATCCATACATTGTAACCTTGGTCCAGAAAAGTATTTGTGTCTGAGTGCCTCACTACTCTAAGAGGGATTCATTCCAATCAAATTCCAAAGAAGTTTTGCTCCCAAAGCCAAATTTTTATATTTTAAATCTCTAACCTGAAGACCTCCCTCCAACCAAGGCAATTTAATTTTATTCCAGCTAATTAGATCAAATTTATTTCCACCATTGTTTTTCCCTCCTTGCCAAAGGAAGGAACGCAACAAACCTTCGATAATGGAGAGAATTCTATATCAATCCAAAATAATGGAACATTGGTACAAAGGAAAGCTATTTAGAACATACTTTATCAGAATCAACTTCCTTGCCAAATTTAGCCAAGCCGCTCCCCATGCAAGGATTTTTTTCTTAAAATTTTCAATCAAAGGCCTCCAATCTTACGTTTTTGGCTTGCTTTTGAAAATTGGGACACCCAAATATTTAAAAGAGTCCCAAATAGTTACTCCGTTAATTCCTAATATATGAGAAATTCCAGACATCTCCCTTGGGTTTATATTCCACCTATATATCAAACTCTTCCTTAAATTTAATTTGTTGCCAGATCCTTGGCAGTAGGAGTCCAGTTCAGACTTGAACCTTCTTGCTATATGATGGGTGGATCCTCCTAACAAAATAGTGTCATCTGCAAACTATGAATGATTGATGTCTTTAGTTCCACGAGACATTCTGATGCCAATTAATTCTTGGTCCTTCTTGGCTTGCTCGAGTTGAAGACTAAGCACCGAAGCTTGGATTGCATAAAGCAAGGGAGAGAGAGGGCAGACTTGCCTAAGGCTTAGAGAGGCTTGAAAGAAGGTTGCAACCCTTCGGTTGACGAGGGGAGCTATCCATGGATCACTTATACAAGCTTTGAACCAACGAATAAATCTAGGATCGAACCCAAACCTTAGATGGAGTGGATTGCCTCTTGAACTAAAATGATATTGTCCCAAATTTTCCCGCCTTTGATGAAATCTCCTTGATTCTCTGGAATGATATGAGGCAGGATGCCTTTTAATCTATTAGCCATATTTTTGGTGATTATTTTGTAGCCAATATTACATAATGAGATGGGTCAAAATATGTCGAAAGAAACTGCATTTTTTTCTTTGGGGATTAGAGCTAGAAAGGCTGAATTTGTGCTACCTCCAATTTTTTCACACTGCTGAGACTTTAACACCATTTTAAGAAAATCCTTATGAACAATATCCCAACATACCTTAATGAACCTTACACTGAATTCGTCTGGGTCTGGCGCTTTATCTTCTTCCATGTCCTCCACTATAGACTTTAGTTCTTCTAATGTGATCCTTTGAGTAAGAATCTTATTATCGTTTCTCTTGACCAACCTAGGAACTAAATCTAGAAGCAAGGGATTTGGCAGATTAGTAATAGGATTTGCATAATAGATAACACTAAAATGAAGAGATGCTTCCACTTTTATTTTATCAAATTATGTGACAACTTTGTCTTGAGAGTGAAACTCTTGAATTGTCTTATATTGCTTCCTCGCCTTTGCTTGTTTATGAAAAAATGCAGTTTTTCGGTCCCCAACTTTAAGCCAGAGACGTCTTGATTTTTGTCTCCATGTAACACCCCGGTTTTGACCCCAACTGCATTAAATATATGTGATGTATATATTGTAATTAATCGTGGTGTGGAGCTAAAGGCAAAAGCCCCGCCATTGATTTATCGTTTTATGTTTCGGCGATTAAAATCGATGCTGATGGTATTTTGTGCTAGCCAAACACATTATAATCATGGACACCATGTACATATGCACATATGCAATTTAATTAAAATTCCCACAACCAACTATGTCAATGCAACAATAATGAGATGGGGGCATGATTCCTAAGGATAACGGGTGGGGGGGGGGGCGGGAATATTCAACCTTTGGGGCCAATGGGGAAAAGCCAAATGTCAGCAAAAGAACCCAAGAGAGTGCGCAAATACTTTCCTTGTCTTATTCACCCACCCAATTTAATTCCCATGGGTTAGTTGGGTAGTTATTGCCTTGGGGAAATGTATGCATGGGCAGCTGTCAGTTCTGGCAGAGATGCCAGTCCTTGACCTCACGCATGCCCCAAGGAGGCATATCACATTCATCTCCTCATGTGGGCAGAGAATCGCTTTCCACACTCATGCAGACAGGAAGCTTGGCCTCAAGCATACTGCGTTCTTTTCACGACTGGTTCTGTGTGTCTGAATCCCTTCACGATTGGGGCCGTGTTTTTCATCTTACACAGGCCGGGAGATCGTGTTGTCTTCCCCATGAATTTTGGGGTGTTGTGAGTCATTTTGGCCACGTTAGGGCCATAAATGACTCTGGAAATTGAGTTGCTCAGTCTGAGCTGTTTTAACCAATTGTCGTTTCGATCTTGACCTCTGTGGTGTTTTTCTTTCAGTCCCATAGCTGTTATTGTTGTGTGTATATGGTTGCTAGTCTTTGGACTTTTTTTGGAGTGGAAAATGGGGCCTGAGCTTGCTTGACAAGCCTAGTGTGTGCAGGAACCTCATAGATAGAGCTAGAGGGTTGGCTTTCTTCTTCCCTGAATATCACTGGAAGGGAAGGCATGGCCTGAGGGACTGTGTAGCAGAGAAGGGGATGCTTCCTTATGTTTGGTGTGTGCATGTTTTAGAATTCAGGCTAGATATGCTATAGGTGTCTATCGCTCTTTAGTTGAGCTCACTAGCTTAGCAGGCAGCCTTTCCAGCTCCTTCACAACCCGATAAACCCAACTGTGTTGGCTTCGCTGAGTTTTGTGTATCCTTGGCTACGTGTGAGCCTGCTAGAGTTTCCCTTATTCCTTGTGGAAATCATGCCCAGCTCAAGGGTGGTAGTGTTGCTAAGAGATTGATGAGCACACTGGCCTATGGTTGGGTGGAATGTTGCAACGACGTAGCTGGTTGCGGGACAAGCTTCTTTTAAGATAAGTATTCTTCTGTTTAAATCCTTGCAACTGTGTTTGTTTTTAGAAATCAATATGAACATGTTAAATGTTGTGAATGAATGAATTTGCTTCTGCTGTTTGATAATAGTTTATGCATCTGTGTATGCTTTTATTTCATTGAATTTTATCTTAGGTTCATGGGGCTAAAATACCTAGAATAGCTAGCAGTTATGTTAGTCACGTCCTCTTCACCAAGTAGAGGGGTGGGGACATAACAACGTGGTATCAGAGCTACTTGGTTGCAGCATTAGGCCTCAATGGGCCAAGGAGAGCAGCTGACAGAGGGTAGAATTACCTTTGTGGTCAGTAGGAAAAGAAGCATAGATAGAAAAAATTTCCAATTTTTTTCTAAGTATGGGCATGTCAGTTGGGATGTCAAGAAGCAAGCTAATTCAGCGGTTGCATTGGCAAGAAGGAGCCGATGAGCTGGTGAGCCGCAACGGCGGACGGAAACCAAAGTCCTTTTTGCAACAGCAGAGCCTTCAATGAGATTCTTTCTAATGTAGTGCGACATGCGAAAGTCTGAATGCTTTCTGCAGTGACGACTGGAAGATCAAGTTTGTGCCGATGAGCATCAATTGGCACAAGTCGACGAGTGGCAGACAATAATGAAAGATATTTTCTCTATAGCGGAGACTTTGGCGTGTGTAAGATTAAGAACGAGCCATGTGGTGGATGATAATTTGGGAAGGAGTCGATGAGTGTTGGTCGGGTTGAGCCGATGCACGGTGGAAAGAAGAAGGAGATTGGGCCGCAATGGTAGTGGAAGAAAGAAGAAGTTTGAGCTGAGGAAGCGGCATGTGAGAAATGAAAAATCGAGCGGCAACGACGGTGGAAAGAAGGAGAAGAATGAGTCACAACGACGACAGGTGGAAGAGGAAGATGGAGCCGCCATGTCGAAGGAAAGGTGAAAATTGCGCCATGGAGCCGCCATGGGCAAGCCCCCTTGACCCCCATCGTCCCCTTCAAACAGTCGTTGTTGTGAAAGAAAAGTTTGTTTTTGAGAAAGTTGTCAATATGAGATTTTTTTAGATGAAGGTAAGTAATTATGAATTCATATGAATGTTATGGCGCTAACAAATTTTGTTTATTAACATGTTTTGCAGAATTATAGCCACCTTCAAAGAGCAGCATTCCACATAGTGCAAATTTCAAGAGTTTAGTTGTAGTTTCGCTATGATAACCTACGACATGTATGATGATGCACATAACCCCAATGAGTACAAGGAAGATGTTATGGGGGAAAATGTTCGAGTTGGAAATGCTGAGACAGAGTCTAATGGGAGGATATTTCAATATACTCCCCCGGCTTTTGTAGCCACCATGAGAAGCCTAAGGGTGGAGATGCAAAGTTGCAGGGTAGATAATGAAAGATTTGTTAAGGCTCATGAGGAGCAGAATCAACTTAATGCAGCCATGCTGCAAAGTTTGTCAGACATCCAGAGGTGGATGAACTTTGGGGACCTGACAGTAAGACCAAAAGGTAGTAAGAGTGGCACTAGAAGAAGGAAAAGATCTCCTACTGAGTCATCTGAATATGAAGGATCCACTGGGGACTCAAGCTCTTCATCTCACAGGAATGAGAGGAAGAGTTGTTACAAGAACCATTCATGTGATGAATTTAAGAAGGCAAGGCCTCCTACCTTTAATGGTGAGATAAAGAATGGACAAGAAGCTGAAGCTTGGCTTCTTAGGATGAGGAAATATTTCCAAGTCCAAGACTATTCAGGAAAATATTTCCAAGTCCAAGACTATTGAGGAAATATGAAGGCTAGGGTAGCCATATTCAATTTGACTGGAAGAGCATCCATATGGTGGGAGCACTTCAGGCAGGTAAAGATGATCAATGAAAGGAATATTGTATGGAAGCAGTTCTAGAAATACTTCAAGCAGAAGTACCTCTCTGACAGGTACTAGGATGATAAGATCAAAGATTTATGAGCTGAGATTAGGACAACAGACCATGGAAGAGTATGAAAACAAGTTCTTGGAGTTGTTGAGGTATGTCAAGTACATCAGGGATGAGAAAGTTAAAATCCAGCATTTCCTGAGTAGATTGCCTCAGTCTTAGAAGGACATAATTGAGTTTTACGAACCTAGAACTCTTGAAGAAGCAATAAGGAAAGCTTAGTATTGTTATGAGCAAAGAAAAGGAAAACCTGATTACCATAAGACATGGAAGGACAAAAAGAATGGGAATTTTGACCAAAGGAAGAAAGGTTTCAAACCCTCTAACTTTAGGAATTAGTAGAAGCAACCATTCCAAGTTGAGAACCAGCCGACCGGAGTGGTGGGAGAAAAGCCTAGAGAACCACAGCAGAACAGAGGACCACTCCAATGTTGGAAATGTGGAGGACCCCAAATGCACAGGAATTGGCAACTTAAGAATGAGAATGCAAGGCCAACTTACAACATTCAAGAGGGAGAAATAGTGGGTCAAGTAGCAAGAGCTGTCCCTAGGATTTATGTAGCACTGGAGGACCGCCAGGCAGATCACCAGTCAACTGTGGTTGAAGTTGCAGGTAATATTGTAGAGCAATCTATTTATATTTTGTTTGACCCTGGTTCTACTCACAGTTACATTACCCCCTGGGGAGTGGAGATTTGTGTTTTTAAGAAAGTAAAGCATAGAAAACCTTGGTTAGTTCAGCTAGCCACTCGAACTAAGAGAAATGTTAGTGAAGTGGTAGAGAAATGTCCATTGGTTATGAATGGATTGGTCACTTGTATATATCTGAATGTTCTGCCACTTGGTTCCTATGATGTTCTCATTGGAATGGTTTGGTTTGAAGCTGACAAGGTAAAGCTTGACTATTACAATAACACTTTTGAATGCATGGATGAAGAAGGGAACCAAAGAGTTGTGAAAGGCATTCCAAAGGTGATTTTAGTAAGGCAGGTTTCAACAATGCAGTTGAAGAAATTTTGTAGGAAAGGTTGCTAGTTGTATGCAACTCATATCGTGGAGGCAAAAGAGAACGAAAATCCTAAGTTGGAGGACTTTCATGTGTTGTAGGAATTCAGGGATGTGTTTCCTGATGAGATTCTAGGGCTTCCTCCAAAGAGAGACATTTATTTCACAATTGAACTTGTGCCAGGAGCAGCACCAGTGTCCAAGACACCCTATAGGATGAGTACACCAGAAATGCTAGAGTTAAAGATGCAACTGCAAGAGTTGTTGGAGAAGAGGTATATCAGCTCGAGTTTGTCTCCTTGGGGAGCACAAGTTCTATTTGTGAAGAAGAAAATGGTACACTCAGGTTGTGTATTGATTACAGACAGTTGAACAAAGTCATCGTAAAGAACAAATATCCTTTGCCTAGAATTGATGACCTCTTTGATCAAATGAGAGGAGCAAAGGTATTTTCAAAGATTGAATTGAGGTCTGGTTACCCTCAGGTAAGAATCAAGGATGAAGACATTCATAAGACAACCTTCAAGGCAAGGTATGGACATTATGAGTTTGTAGTGGTACCATTTGGTCTCACAAATGCACTAGCTACATTTATGTGCCTTATGAATTATGTCTTCAGCAGGTATTTGGAAAAGTTTGTTCTTGTTTTCCTTGATGACATCTTATCTATTCTAAGAATGAGGAAGAGCATGAAGAGCATCTGAGATTGACATTGCAATTGCTCAGGGAGCATAAGCTGTATGCAAAGTTGAGAAAGTATGACTTATATAGAGATAGGATTCATTACTCGGGTCACATTATCTCAGATGAGGGAATATCGGTAGACCCAAAGAAGATTGAAGCCATTATGAATTGGCCTACTCCAAGAAATGTGACGGATGTAAGATATTTTATGGGGCTTGCAGGATAATACATGAGATTCATTGAAGGATTCTCCAAGGTTGCACATCCATTTACTTCTTTGCAAAAGAATGGAATATAGTTTGAATGGACATCGAGGTGTGAAGAAAGCTTCCAATAGTTGAAGATTCTACTCACAAGTGTGCCATTCTTGAAGATTGCAGACCTAGGTAAATATTTTGTGGTGTGTGCTGATGCATGCGGACAAGGGCTTGGAGGAGTTCTTATGTAAGACAACCACGTGATATGTTATGAGTCAAGAAAGCTGAAGGAGCATGAGAAGAACTATGCCACTTATGATCTAGAGCTTGTAGCCAAAATACATGCTCTCAAGATGTAGAGGCATTACTTGATGGGTAGAAGATTTGAGCTAAGGACATACCATTGTGGTCTGAAGTATTTGTTTGATCAGCCTACTCTAAATGCTATGCAAGCGAGATGGCTAGAGTTTTTATGTGAGTTTGATTTTGAAATCAAACACATAAAAGGAAAAGAGAATAAGGTAGCTGATGCACTCAACAAGAAGGTGCAGGAAATGCATGTGGCATCTCTTAGTATTTGTCAGTCAAATTTGAGACAACAGATTGTTAATCATACTGCTGGAGATGAATTGTATGAGTAGGTAAAAGACAAATTGCAGCAACAAAGCCTTGAAAAGAGGTATGAGAGATATAAATTGGAAGAAGATGGACTTCTTACTTATAAAGGCATACTTTATATTCAAAATGTAGCAGATTTGAGGAGAGTTGTTAAGGATGAGATCCATCAAGCTCCATATTCTAGTCACCCAGGATATCAGATGACAATTACTACAACCAGAAAGCAGTATTTTTGGCCAAGGATGAAAAAGGACATGGATGAATATATTTCAAGCTGCATGAAATGTCAGCAGGTAAAGGTTGAGCATCAACACCCAGCAGGTTTGTTGCAGCCTTTGTGAGTTCCAGAAAGGAAGTGCGAAGTTATTTCCGTGGATTTTATTACAGGATTGCCGATGACTTGGAGGCAACATGATTCCATCATGGTTGTGGTGGACAAGTTGACAAAGGAAACCCATTTTATACCGGTTAAGTCTAAGCATAACATTGATGACATTGCAAAGATATTCATGAAGGAGATTTTCAAATTGCATGGATTTCCTAAGGCAATAGTCTTCGACAGAGATGTCAAGTTCACTTCCAATTTTTGGAAGGTTATGTTTGCACATTTGGGTATGAAGTTGAACTTCAGCACTACCTACCATCCTCAGACTAATGGGCAGACAGAGAGAGTGAATCAAGTGCTTGAAAACATGCTTCACATATATGTGATGGACAAACCAACCAAGTGAGAAGATTATTTACACTTGGTAGAATTTGCATATAACAATGGACAGCAAGCATCCTTGGGGATGAGTCCATCTGAAGCTTTATATGGAAGAAGGTGTAGAACGCCAGTGACATGGGATAATCTAGTGAACAGGGTTGTTCTTGGGCCAGAATTGCTCAAGGAAATGGAGCAAGAGGTTGTAAAGATCAGGCAGAATTTGAAAGTAGCCCAGGACAGACAGAAAAGCTATGTAGATAAGCATAGGGTGAACATAGAGTTAAGTGTTGGGGATCATGTTTACTTTAGAGTGAGGGAAAATAAGAGTTCCTTGAAGCTTGGAATTTGTGCGAAGCTGTCACTTAGATATTGTGGGTCGTTTGAAGTGCTCGAAAGAATAGGGCCAGTTACATATAGACTTGCATTGCCTACTAGCACTAGAGCTCATAATGTTTTTCATGTTTCTTTGCTTAAAAAATATGTACATGATCCTAACCATGTGATAAATTGTGATGTGATTCAGGTGGAACCCGAGGGAGAGTTCCAAATCGAGCCAATGCACATCCTCAACAGGAAGATCATAATGCTCCGAAACTAGGCCATAGGGCAGGTAAAGGTGCAATGGGAGCACTATGGTCCTGAAGAGGCTACGTGGGAGCTGGAGGATGCCATGCGATTGGTACATCCATTTTTGTTCAATTCTACGGACTACTGAGGCGATGCCAGTGTAGCATTTTTGTTCAATTTTGTAAAGCACAGAGGATAATGCCATTGAAGGGGGAGGGGAATGTAACACCTTAGTTTTGACCCTGACTGCATTAAATGTATGTCATGTATATATTGTAATTAATCATGGTGTGGAGCTAAAGGCAAAATCCCCACCATTTATTTATCGTTTTATGTTTCAGCGATTAAAATTGAGGCCAATGGTATTTTGTGCTAGCCAGGCACATTATAACTATGGACACCATGTACATATGCAATTTAATTAAAATACCCACAACCAGTTATGTCAATGCAACAATAATGAGATGGGGGCATGATTCCTAAGGATAAGGGCGGGGGGGGGGG
>LPNX011109167.1:30528-66086 GCA_001517045.1 Pseudotsuga menziesii
TTGACTCATTTATAACGTCACGGCTGTCTAGGTAATTTTCCGGCAAACTAAGGACTTCTCGAATGACCACAGCGTCGACTCTACATAATACTTTGGACGCAGACCGACTGACAATAACTCTTTGAGACGGAGAATAATTTAAGGCACACCACTCTGCGAATTCTGGAAAGTGGAGGGTTTGCTCAATGGCGAAACAGTACAGGAAAGACCTGCACACATTCAACACATCGTTCCCCTGCGAGTGGTGATACCACAACCTTTCTTTACTGTCAGACACGCTTCCCACAGAGAGGAAGGGGTCGCAGACATTCCTATCTCTATCAACTAGGAATTCTTCCTGATCGTCTACAACTTGACCCGACACCTGAACCTCTTTTCTCCGGTCCATTACTGAATTTCACACTGGTAACTTGTAGGAGGAATTACAGAATTACTGGGCTTCAGTGTTACCTGGTTTACTGTGGCGGCGCGTGCTCGAAGCGTGTCTGCACTTGCTGAATAGGAGTCGAAAACTGACAGATGGAAGCTTCCAAACAGGCCGGTCCTTTTCACTGGTCCCGAGCGAATAAAATAACAATGATAGAGGTCAACCTTTCACTTTTATAAGCCTTTTTATTCGTAGAGCCTATCATCATTCGCCACGTGGAAGATCATTTATTCTCCGCAACTACCACTTACTATCCACCGCGTATCTTTCTTCTCCGGATCCATTACCCACCGTTGATCTGATCCTTCGTAAACTCCTGGCCCTCGGATCGCGCGCCACGTATCCTTTTCCGTCGAGCGCCTTGGCGATAAACACCGTGCAAGTCTCCGTCCCGGAATCGCTCATGACCATAGATGTAACGTGCCTTCACCCTCCACCGTTGGATCAAATGCCACGTCCGACATTCCGCTGAGCCTTCCGACTTTAACCATCATGCAACTCTGAGTCCCGGACTCACCCTCATCCATCGATCTGATACATCTTTACAGGTGGGCCGTTGGATCATGTGGCGCCCACCAAATTCCACTGGGCTCCTTCGCTTTAACCGTCGAGCAAGTTTGATCAGCGGAATTGCTCCTAACCGTCGATGTGATATGTCTTTAATCGTGGACCGTCAGATCATCATCCACATACCCAATTCCGCTGGGCAATTCGGGGCTATCCTCCGTGCAAGTTCGACCCACGGAATCTGTAATAGCCGTCGATCCACCCCACTGCTGATCCTCAGCCGTCTGATTTAACCGACACATACCCATCCCGCCGGACGCCTTGGGGCTTATCGGCCGTGCGATTTTCCTCCGCAGACTGCATAATAGCCGTGTGATTTTCCTCCGCGGACTGCATAATAGCCGTTGATCTATTCCGCCTCTGATCCTCGGCCGTCGGATTAACCACTACATACCCATTCCGCCAGACGCCTTGAGCTTATCTGCCGCGCGGCTTCTGGTTTACGGAATCAATCACATCCATTGATGTGATGCGATTCTGTCCCCCACCGTCGGATCGAGTGGATTATTCATGATTCCGCCAGCCTCCCTTCCCTTAACTGACACATGCTTTCACAGGGCGGATCTATCGTGAACCGTGGATCTGCTTGGGACCACTTCACAACCTTTGATCTATGCAGCGGGTTAAAGGCTCGAACTTCTCTTATCCCCCTCGCATGTTTTGAAGGGCGGAGGGAGCATTAGCCACTGATTTTCTTCTTTCCATCCTCGCGGCCTAGGATCTTTGGCAACTTGATCGACATTTAGACCTTCATCATACTCATATACTATATCCTTTGACCAAAGTGCTCGAAAAACATTATTTTTTCTCCACCATGGTTTCATTCTCCTTGGTCACATAGAGGTGTTAACACCATGTTTATACTATGGATGTAAGGATATGCCCCTAAGTGTGAAGCTTAGGGTTTGTGAGCATATGATTCTCCATACGGTGACATTTTGATATTAATAAAAATGAGGGTTTACATACTATCTTATTGGCATGATCGTACATGTTTTGGTTTAAAATCATTTCTTTATGTCCCTTCAAGCTCATGGTGTGAAGGCTATATCATAAGGTTTTGACAAATATTTATGGATTAAAATGCATAAACCAAACTATGCATGCATTATTATTTTTATGTTTTTAACACGTAGTTGTATGCTATGATTATAAATATTTTGATGACCTTGGCTTATCATAATAGTAAGGTGATAGTATGAAATGGTGACCTTGTTATATAATATGGTTATGATGGAAGGAGTAAGGACCTTGGCATAACCACGAAGGCATTATATGTCAATCCTATCACCACGAATGTTTTAGTGCATACACTAAGGTTTATAATATTTAACCTTGGTTTTTAATATAGTGATGGTTATAAATATATAAGTGAATGTTTCTATGGTGGAACATGTGGTTTGCGTTCTTATTCATGTCCCGTTATTTGAATGGTATCCAATGATTTGGTTTTAAAAGTGTTTCAACCATGGTTTAAATATGGTACTTAGTTGACTTAATGAACTGTCCTGGCTGTAAGTTGACAGCGCAACCAGGATATGAGTTGGAAAGAGGGTTTGATCTCTACCCTTCACCTAGATGGTGAGATCACACGGTATTGTAGGGTTTTGTAAAAGCTCAATTACTCTGTTTTTATTCCTCATTAGGTGACGTAGTTTGATCGGAGGCCGGTTGAGACCGAGGTATGCTCTGCATGAAAACTTGCTTTGGTTTACTGTGTTAATAACATTGGATTGATCCATATTTACTGCATTAATGGAATTGTATGAGGTAACTTCTTTCTAAAGTTTCTTCAACCATCTACCTCCCAACGCCGGAGCTTTAACGAGTCTGCCAACATTTCTGCCATATGACCAGCCTGTTTTGATAGGTGAGTAAATATTGTTGCTTAACCCTGCATTCAGTTTGTAAAGGATAGTTTTAATTTTGGCTACTGATATGTTTTTTGGTGAATGCAGACTATGGAGGAATAAGGGTGCTCGGAGGAGTCGAACCCTGTCCCTCGTTTCCAAATGACATGGTAAGTTTTCAATCTTTTTTACGCTTATTCTGGATTTTAAAATAATATTATAATTTGATGATCGTTGAATGTGAATGGGAAAATTGCAGGTTCGACATTGGAGAGGGAGGCGACAGGGTCACCTCCTCCCAGGCTCATGTTTCCAAATGCCCAGGTAACTTCCTTTTCGATCTTAAAACAAAATTTCCCTTTATTTAGTATTTACACAGGTTAAGCATACAGGTTAATACTTTGGTCTAAAAGTGCGTAGGTGGATCTAAATAAGTGCATGGGAACAAGGGTGAAGGCTACCAATAAATTTAAGATAAGTTTTTCTTAAAGGAAAAATGAATACAATGTTGTAACAAGAAACCCTTAGGTTTTAATTTGCATTGTAGAGCCTTGAAGCCATTTTACTTCTGTCATTATCGTAGATGTAAAATGTTATTATTTGGTTTCTTGTATAAAATATTAAAAGAAGAACAGACCTGTCCTTAGTGTTTATGCGACTTCTATTAAGTGTTTAAAACTTAGTAATAATTATTTTGATTCACGACATCAATCCTCGATGGTCTTACAACCGATATTTGGTAATAGTAAAATGTTGTTTTAATTTGATAAATTCGTTGTGATGATTCTTGTCCATACCATGGATGCAACTTGTGGAAGCCGATGGTATCCATTTACTGGGCTTACGACCATCTTATATACATTATTATAGCTTGTGATATTTTCTATACCCCGTAGGGTCTATAACTATTTAAAAAATATAAATCGTTGGTTTGCAAGTAGTGGCGGCCATTTAACACGGGCTTACAACCATATTATGTGTTTTGTTTTGCAATATAGTTAATGGTCTATACCGGCGATTTTATTTGTGTTTGTTTAGTTTTATCTAACAACATATTGTATTTTAAGTAGTTACCTTTGAGAGACTCGATCTCACGATCTATGTAACGTATTGTAATCCAACGCATACTTGACTAAAGCTCTGCCTCTATATAAACTAGGGTAGCCATGATGTGGACTTATGACCCTGCAAGTACAATGTTGGTTATATTTATTAACATGGCCCTTAGGGTCTGTGATAGCTAGAAGTAAAGTTAAGATTTGGTATTATTACTACCTGTGCATATTTTCAAGATGTTTAAATAATAGGATCTTTGATTCATATGTTTGTTCTCACCATCTTGTAATTTCATTAATTACTGTGAGGGGAAAAGATCCCACGATCTCTGTAATGTTGTTTAGCATGTGAATGTTTCTTATTTAGTTTAAAATTTTGTTATAATCATGCATCCATAATTTTCGTTATATTGATTGTGAGATCTAGTCAACGTTAAGAGAACAATAATGTAATTATTGTATAATTGATCAGATAAACAAGTAGATCTTTGATTTGTAGTTACATTTATAACCAATGACAGAGAGGGTGTCAATACCCCAAAATTTTACAAAAAATTAAAATTTTGAAATAACACAAAATGCTGAGACTGTAGTTTATTAACAGTTAACGGTTAGCAAAAAGAGAAACAATCAATAGATTAACTTGCATAAACTCAATTATGTTAACTCAACAGTTTTCTTATTAGCACAATCTTAAGTTTAACTTGCACATTAATTCTATATTTGGTTTACTGATGAGTTCTATTTATGACAGTAGGTGGAATCTGACTTTGAATTTCGGGGCTTACTTAGTATTTATGCTAACGTAGATGGATTATTTGTTCTTACAGGTTTACAGGTATAAATGACCTAGTATCGTCTTTAAATTCATAAAGCATCCTGCAATATTTCTATTTGCAATTAATAAGCTTAGATTATAAGCTGCTGTAATCCAACCTACTTCTGTAAGGTAACACAGTTTGTTTTCTTCTGTTTCTATTGTAAACGAAGTTCAGATGGTTGTATTTCTTCCTGTAGAGTATGTAGCGACAGTACTACTTCCTTTGGTTCTGAGCAGTTTATTTTATCTACTTGATATTCTTTATTTTCAAAAATGCATACCCTAGAAATTCTATATTACATTTCTTGTATTAGGTTCTATCTAAGAACAACTTCCAGGGTTGGTGTTTTTCTTATCGAGCCAATCTTTTTCCTCTTATGTTAAATTTAGTAATTTGGTAAGAATGTAAAACTATACTCCAAGTAATGAGAAACTGCCACAACTTCTAAGATAAGATCTCATGGATCTGTATTAAGTAAAAGAGTTCATAGGAAAATGTTCTTACATTTCACTTTGCCATTACATAATTTGCTATCAAAACTTTGCTAGTTTCTAAGATTTAAAAAAAATGTGTATAAACTATTTGTTTATCGACATAAAAGGTTTTATTAGTGTTATATTTGCATAATACTTATGATCCTACCCAATGACACTATGCAAATTACTCAAGTTGAATGCTGTGTAATCATTTACACCACCATGAAAGGAACTGGAACTAATAGATAGTTGTTCTTACACTATTCACTAAACTGTTTATAAGACAATGATTTCTTAATTATCTTAAAATACTATTGACAACAACTTAGTTATTACACAACCTATATCCCGTGATGATATTATTATATAAACTTTGATGAGTTGTAACCAATTCAAAAGGGGTTAATACCTATATAGGGATTATGCTTATTATTACGATAAATGTTTATATAATCTTTTAACATCTCCATAAGTCAATTATTAGTGCAAACTTACCATAGAGAAACACAATTCTCACGAGATTACAAATAAAATCTCATATCATTGCTTACCAAGAAATTATGTAAGATTTCTTTTGGGTCACGAGGATATAAGGTTAGGATATGTATTAAGTCAACGTTATAATAACGTTGCAAACCCATGCCAATAAAGAGCTATGCATCAAACGTTTAAACTTATTATTGTATGATTTGAAACCCATGAAAACTATAATGCTGTTTTGATGAAATCATTTGGGAGATTTAATTGATTATTATGGATCGCAGGTGACTATGGAAAGTCGACCCACTGCATGATTATATTGATGTGACCACGTGGAAATTCCTTGGCCATGCACTGGTTGCATAAATAGTTGTCAACCCTAACCCTTGGCTTATTTGATTTTCGACATTTGCGGTCCTGAGTTGCAGATAGCTACAGAGGCTCCAATGCTGGCGTTTATCGTGGCTTACTCCCTTGAGCTAGATTCTGTTGCTCGCCTCCTATGTGATTTCTTTACTTCGATCAGAGTTTACTGCCTTCCTTGTATATGGCTTTACGGCCACTTGAAACTCCTTTTTGCTGCTCCTTCTATCTTGGTCTGTCATTGGTGAAAGCTTGAGCTTATGGTGTGTGATTGCAAAGCTTCTTAGTCGTAGGGTTTTAGTTTTCCTACTTGTATGCTGGTAACAGTCCGACTCCATGCTTATTGACTTCTTCGCAGCCTTTGCTCAGGCTTACCCACACTTCTACTGATAGTTGTGAAAACACTAGAGTCCTGTCGTCTCCATCCTCGAGGAGAATGAGGGTTTGGCTCTTTTTAGTGTTGGTCGTGGTGTTACTATTCATCCGGGGCTACATCGCTTTCACTTCTAGTTAAGATGAGCAAAAATAATAATTAAGAGCTATTGATGTTTATTGTTCTTTTTTGCATAAGGGTTTCTGATTTTTAAATAACTTTGGTTCTTTATAATGCAGGTTGGTTCATCTCCAAGGTTGGCCATTGTGCTGTATAAATGGCTCCACGAATTGTTCACGGTAAGCTCCGGTTTCAAAAATGGTTCCCCCTGCTTGTACAGACTCTTGCAGTTGGAAAAAGTCTCAGCCGTGTTGCACCCAGTATTGGGTTGCTGTCCTTCGTTTTTATAGTTTTTGTTTTAGTAAAAAAAACCCTTGGTTGTCGCAAGGTGACTTCGGCTTTAAGCTGTAACTTGTGAAGCTCTCCTCTCGTATTAGGGTTGAAATTACATTTTTGTAATATTATGTTAATATTGTCCATACTCCATAACAAGATATGGGTATTCATCTTTTCGCTGAGTTTCTTTTTGTACTTTGGTAAAATTTTGACTTACATTCGGCCTTCGGGCTCGTTATTATAATGTAAATATCTTAAGATAGTCTGTCTGTAAGTTAAATTCATTTTCCTTTATGAATTTGTATTTTATCTTTGTGTAAATGAATTTAAATTGTTCTTTTAATGGTTATATAAAAAGAAATAAGTTTACTGCTTATCTTGGGTTACTATTGTAATGGTTTTGTATATTTTAAAGAAAACTGAGTAATTTCAGCTCATAATTACGAGCTAGGGTTTTAACCCTATTTAACTTGTAAAAATATATTTTCTATATTGTTAATAATTAGATTAGATTACTGTTAATAAAATTTTAAACCATTTCAGTACACAAGGATTTCTAGGTTAGGGTTTAATGAATTAAACTCTGGTTCTTACTTTAAAATTCCTTCATTTTGTTTAAAGAATTGTTAATTTATAAATGATATTATTTATGTAATACTATTATCTGTATATAATATAAATACTTAAGCTTGTATTTGTGCATAAACTTATTTAATAGAGACTATGAATAATCTGTATTAGTTTAGTTCATTCAGTAGCATTATTTCGGTTAGCTTACTGAGAAATGAAATAAGGGTTACGACCCTGTCACTATTCCTTTTCATGCACAATCTGTTTACAGAACCATTTCTTGTTATAATACTTATTAATTTAAACATAAATTACTGTCGTATCTTAGTTATTTTAATTATATAAATAAATTACTGTTGGAGCTATATAGTTCTCTGTTAAGATACTCTTTATCTTTAGATTAATTTGTCTTTAGAAATATATATGTTACTAAACTCTATCTAGGGTTCCAATAGTTGCGGATTAAGTTGATTATTATTATCAGTAAAAGAAATAAACTAAAGGAACCATACTTAATTCTTTGCTTAACATAAAAAGATAGGCATTATATCTGAGTTGTTTCTATCTTCTTTGTTTCAGGATAGTAGTGTAGTTTACAGAAGAATGTACTGTACAAAATAAATAACCTACCTACTTGAACAACTCGTGAATATAATACATTGCTATTAGTAAAAATAATATAGCCATTTCTTTTTCTAGCATTCTTAATACACAGTCTGGTTTTAACAATAAACCTAACTAGGCAGATTAATATTCTTTTCTGAAAGCAACTATCTACGGAAAGAAAAGATTCCAACATTATGAAATACATAATAACTTTATTCAAATCAGATTTCTATCATATCTTTCATCTACTTAAATTATATTGCTTGTGCTAGAATACGGTTTGGTCCATTCCAGATGGGGAAAAATACAGGTTAGGATTATTTCATCCAATACAAATTCAATATTCAAACAACTAAAAGATTACAAGCTTTAACAGTTCACTACAAAACATGTAAATCATTCATTATTCATTCATTCTCAGATATAAACTTTTAACACAATAAATAAAAGACTGTAGAACTTGTTTTAAGCTAGACAACAACAGCGTCGAGAGGCCGTTCCTCCCTACCAACTTCTGGAGAGCGCTCAAACAATGACTTCTCAAGACCCCTAAGCCTGTTCCTGGTCTCTTCGGCTGAGAACTAGTGGAGCATGCAACAAGATACTAGTCCAATGACTCAGTACTAACTTTGCACTCAACAGTAAGATCTTTTAGCTAAAAAAATGTACTAGATCACTTTCTATAGTTTACCCCTCAAACACATTCCACAAATTCCCTTCCCAATGAAATCCTCTGAAGTACATTCACCTGAATGGTTCTCTTCTTGGAATGAGCAGCCCCAACTCTCTTCAATGGGTATTTTTATTAAGATTGCCTAGGTCTTTTTGGGTTAATTGTCACTAATTGAGCCACCTGCTCTGATCCCACTTTCTTGGGGGATCATGACCCCAAATGTAGGGAGGTTGCCACCTACAACATTGGAAGTGTTTGAGGATGCTGCCACTTGTCTATTTGCTCTCCACTCAGTCTCCTCGACCAACTTGACCAGTAAACACTCTCTTAACAACTCTCCCAAGCTGTTGTCTCCACTTTTATTTATTTATAATTAAAATATTCAGAATTACATTCACATCCTTGACTCTGCTGAATCATCATTTACAACTTAGCATAAAATTTAACATATTGTCTTGAAATAAAATCAAATATGATAATATATATTTTTTTTACAAAAATGGGGCATGTGACATACACACCCCCTTAGAATATAAGATCGTCCTCGATGTTATTTATTCTTCATCCTCAGAATTCCCCTGGAACATAATTGGATATGCATCTCGCATTTTGCTTTCCAATTCCGAGGTGGCTTCTTGGACTAAGGTGCTTCCATTGCACCTTCATCTATCCAATGGTATGGTTCCGAAGTGTAATCTCCCTCCTCCCGAGAATACAATCTGGTTCCACTAGAAAATATCCTTCTGGTTCCACCTGTACATCATTCCAGTTAACAAAATGAGTAGCATCATGAACATATTTCTTTAAAATGGAAATGTGAAAAACATTATGTACTCTTAAATTAGGTGGTAATGCTAACTGATAAGCTGCTTGTCCAATCCTAGACAAAATTTCAAATGGGCCACAGTAACGAGGTGCCAATTTTGCACAACTCCCCAATCTTAGAGAGCTCTTTTTGGGCCTTACCTTGATGAACACATGTTCACCTACCTGAAACTCCTTTGGAGTTCTTTTTAAATCTGCTTGACTTTTCTGCCGATCCTGTGCCACTTTCAGATTTTCCTGCACTTGTTTTACAATTTCTTCCATTTCTTTTAACAGTTCTGAACCTAATACTAATCTATCTACTGGATTACTCCAAGAGATAGGAGTATTACATTTTCATCCATATAAAATTTCAAAAGGACTAAATCTGGCTGATGTCTGATAATTATTATTATAAGCAAATTCTACCAGATGTAAATAGTCCTCCCATTTACCAGGTTGGTCTTTCACATACATTCTTAATAGATCTTCTAATACTTGGTTTACCCTTTTAGTTTGTCCGTTTGTTTGAGTATGGAAAGAAGTACTAAAATTTAATGTGGTGTTTAACCCTTTAAACAAAGACTTCCAAAGGTTTCTTGTAAACTTAGGATCTCTATATGAGATTATGACTTTTGGTACTCCATGTAATCGGAAAATCTGTTTTAGAAAAATATCAGCTATGTTGCAGCTTTATAAGTAGTTTTAACAGGTATAAAGTGAGCTGCTTTGCTTAACTTATCAACTACTACCATGATAGAATCATTCTAAATTTTTATTTTTATGTAGCCCAGTAATAAAATCTAGACTAATTATCTCCCATTTCCAACTAGGAATGGGTAATGGCTGAAGCAAACCAGTTGGGTGTTGATGTTCAGTTTTTACTTGTTGACATGCAAAACACCTAGCAATATATTCTGCTACTTCAGTTTTCATATTTGGCCAGAAATACTCTTTTCTTAACATAGTTATAGTCTTTTGATAACCTGGATGACCTGAATATGGTGTTTTATGAATTTGTCCTAGAATTAACAGCTTAACTTTAGGTACATACATTTTATCTTTATACAGTAAAAATTCTTTTTCATTTAAACTGTAACCTTTAATCAAGTTTTCTGTTGGATTTTCTTTAGCTTTAGCTTGCAAATTCTGGTAAATTTCATCTTGTTCTATTCCTTCTTTAAGCTGTTCATCCAAGTATGAAACATAGGTGCTGATAGCTGCTACAAAATTCAGCCTTGCATTCCTACTTATTGCATCATCAACTTTATTTTCTTTACCTTTTATATGCTGAATTTCAAAATCATACTCGCTTAAGAAAGCTAACCACCTAGCTTGTCTGGCATTTAAATTTGGCTGATCTAAAAGATACTTCAACCCTTTATTGTCAGTCATTAGAACAAATTTTTTGCCAATTAGATGATGTTGCCACATCTTTAAGGTGTGTATTACAACTGCTAATTCTAGATCATACGTTGCATAATTATTTTCATGAACTTTTAACTATCTAGACTCATAGGCAATGACATGCCCTTCTTGAGTCAGAACACCACATAAGCCATCATTACAGGTGTTAGTGCACACTACAAATTCTTTATTAGGATATGCTATTCTTAAAATAGGTTCGCTGGTTAATAAAGTTTTTAACTTTTTAAAGCTTTCTTCACATTTTTTATTCCAGTCAAACTTCTTTCCCTTCTTCTGCAAGGAAGTTATTGGATTTGCTATCCTCGAAAAACCTTCAATGAACCTCCGGTAGTAACCGGTAATGCCCATGAAAGATCGAACATCCGTCACATCCTTACGAACCGGCCAATCTTCGATTGCCCTTATCTTTTCAGGATCTACAGAAATTCCTTTCTTGGTCACTACGTGACCTAAATACTGGATCTTATCCTTGAAGAAATCACATTTACTAAACTTTGCGAAGAGTTGATGTTCTCGCAACTCTTGCAAAACAATTTTTACATGTTCTTTATGTTCTTCTTCAGTTTTTGAATATATTAGAATGTTGTCGATAAACACGACTACAAACTTATCTAAATACCTATGCATCACGTTGTTCATTAAACACATGAAAACAAGTGGGGCATTAGTAAGCCCGAATGGCATTACGACAAATTCGTAATGACCATATCTAGTTCTGAAAGCTGTCTTCATCTTTAATCCTTACTTGATGATATCAAGACCTTAAATCTATTTTTGAAAACACAGTGGCTCCACGTAGTTGATCAAACAGATCATCTATGTGGGGTAACGGATATCGATTTTTTATTGTCATCTTGTTTAACTGACGGTAATCTATGCAAAGCCGCATAGTTCCGTCCTTCTTCTTGACGAAGATGACAGGTGCCCTCCAGGGAGACACACTTGGTCGAATATACTTTTTATCAATTAATTCTTTTAATTAAGATTTTAATTCATTAAGTTTGAGTATGTTCATTCGATAAGGGGCCTTTGAGCTAGGTATTGTACCCGGTACCATCTCAATGGTGAAATCCAATTCCCTTTTCGGAGGTAATCCCTGAATTTCTTCTGGGAATACATCAACATATTATTTTAAGACTGGTATGTCTTCCACTTTTAACTTATCTATTTTAATTATACTTTCCTCATCAGTATTTGTTATTGCATAAGCTTTACATCCCTTTCTAACAACTCTCTTAAGGTGTAGGGCAGAAATCTGCCTTATGGTGGTTTTTCTAGGTATTCATTTAACAATTACTGGTTTTTCATCACTGTTTAAGCATGTGAAAGTTTTATCATAACAGTTTAGAATTAGTCTATGTTGTTCTAACCAGTCCATACCAATTAGCAAATCATAAGAACCAAGAGGCAAAACATTAAGTTTAACAACAATTTCCAATTTATCCATAACTATTGCACATTCTTTAACAAAACAAGTTACTTTTCTTTTAGCATCAGTGGCCAACTGAACTAACCATGAATTCTCAAATTTTTCAACAGATAACTTACATTTTTCTACTATTTGGGGTGTAATATAACTAAGACTAGCTCATGGATCAATCAAAATAATTACAGGGGTCTAATTTGTCATACCTTCTACTTGCACCATGGAAGTCTGATATATAGCTTGTCAATTCTCCAAGGTTGCGTTGATTCTAGGCATGCTCCTTGCTAGCTCCCCAACAGTTATCTCCTCCTATATGGTATGAATATTGCTAACAGTCTTCTTCTGGTTTGGATAGACTGAAGCATAGTGTGGGCCATTACACTCCTAGCACTTGATAGGTTCTTTGCGCTCAAAGTTCTTGGTAAAATTACCCTGATTATTTGCAAATTCCTTACCTTTAGGATTGCTCTAGTTGTTGGGTGTATTGTTCCTATTTCCTTGGAAGTTCTTGTTATTAGGATAGTTTTTGGCCTTAGTATTCTTAGAATTTTTATTAGGCACAAAATCCTTCTTCTTTTGTTCAAACTGGTTATTATTTTTCTTAGCCTTCCAGTTGGCCAAGCTTTCTTTCTTCCGATTCTGCTCAAAACAGAAGTTAGCTTTTTTCATAGCTTCCTCCAAGGTCTTTGGGTTATCATATTCAATTCTATATTTAATATGATAAGGTAGACAACTAAGGAATCACTGTACCTTTGGTTTCTCATCTACAAGGTATGGTACATACCTAAGTAGACTTAAGAACTTGCTATTCAGATCCTTCATTGTCATTGATCCTAACTTCTGCTCATAAAACTCTTTGGCTCTCTCTTCATAATACTGCTCAGACAGGAATTTCTTTTTGAAATACCTCTTAAAGGTACTCCAATTTACATTTTTCTCTTTTATTCCCTGAACTCTTTTCAAGTCCTGCCACCAAATGTCAACCTTTCCTGAGAGGTTATATATAGCCATTCTAGCCTTTAACTGGTTAGAATAGTTATATATTTGGAAGTACTTCTTCATCCCAGGTAACCAGGATTCAGCTTCCTCCCCCTTCTTAGTCTCTCCATTAAAGGTTGGTAGTTTTATCTTTTTGAATTCTTCAGAAATCTCCTCATAAGGTTTGTATTTCCTTTTTTTAGTGTACTAATTATCATCACTACTCTCACTGGTAGTATGATAGTTTCGTTGTTCACCAAACACTTCAGAAGATGAACTACTTTAAGTTTTAGTATGTTTCATCTTTTTAGATTTTTGTTGATGACTTATATCTTCTGATTCAGTTCTTTTACCCCTACCCTCAGTTTGAAACTTCTCAGTTAGGATCTGATTAAGCTCTTCTTGAGCCCTCCAAATCCTTTCATTTTCTCGCTTTACAGACTCCATTTCAGTTTTTAGGTCCTTTACAGTTTGTAACAATTATGAGGAATTGGTAGTTAAATCCTCTGGTATAGGATCTCTTGGTAGATTTCCTGTTTAAGTAACTGGAGACTCCTCCTCTGCATACTCTTCCAACCTTTCCATACCTGCCTGTTAAACTTCAGAAAACAATTCTATGTTGAATAACATTTAAAAGAAAAAAATACGTCAGCATAATAATTCAGTTACTATTTCCTAAAAGCTAGTTGGGCTCCATAAAGGCCTAGTGTTTGAACCTTGTGCTCTGATACCACATGTCAATACCCCAAATTTTCACAAAAATTTAAAATTTTGAAATAACATAAAATGCTGAGACTGCAGTTTATTAACAGTTAACAGTTAGCAAAAAGAGAAACAATTAATAGATTAATTTGCATAAACTCAATTATGTTAACTCAACAGTTTTCTTATTAACACAATCTTAAGTTTAACTTGCGCATTAATTATATATTTGGTTTACTCATGAGTTCTATTTATGACAGTAGGTGAAATCTGACTTTGAATTCCGGGGCTTACTTAGCATTTATGCTAATGCAGATGGATTATTTGTTCTTATAGGTTTACAGGTGTTAATGACCGAGTATCGTCTTTAAATTCATAAAGCATCCTGCAATATTTCTATTTGCAATTAATAAGCTTGGATTATAAGCTGTTGTAATCCAACCTACTTCCGTAAGGTAACACAGTTTGTTTTCTTCTGTTGCTATTGTAAACGAAGTTCAGATGATTGTATTTCTTCCTGTAGAGTATGTAGCGACAATACTACTTCCTTTGGTTTTGAGCAGTTTATTTTATCTGCTTGATATTCTTTATTTTCAAAAATGCATACCCTAGCAATTCTATATTACATTTCTTGTATTAGGTTCTATCTAAGAACAACTTCCAGGGTTGGTGCTTTTCTTATCAAGCCAATCTTT
Organism: Pseudotsuga menziesii; assembly: GCA_001517045.1. Classification (NCBI taxonomy): domain Eukaryota; kingdom Viridiplantae; phylum Streptophyta; class Pinopsida; order Pinales; family Pinaceae; genus Pseudotsuga; species Pseudotsuga menziesii. The sequence continues at coordinate 45,219 of LPNX011109167.1, forward strand.
TTCCTCTTATGTTAACCTTAGTAATTTGGTAAGAATGTAAAACTATACTCCAAGTAATGAGAAACTGCCACAACTTCTAAGATAAGATCTCATGGATCTGTATTAAGTAAAAGAGTTCATAGGAAAATGTTTTTACATTTCACTTTGCCATTACATAATTTGCTATCAAAACTTTGCTAGTTTCTAAGATTTAAAAAAAATGTGCATAAACTATTTGTTTATCGACATAAAATGTTTTATTAGTGTTATATTTGCATAATACTTATGATCCTACCCAACGACACTATGCAAATTACTCAAGTTGAATGCTGTGTAATCATTTACATCACCATGAAAGGAACTGGAACTAATAGATAGTTGTTCTTACACTATTTACTAAACTGTTTATAAGACAATGATTTCATAATTATCTTAAAATGCTATTGACAGCAACTTAGTTATTACACAACCTATATCCCAATGATGATATTATTATATAAACTTTGATGAGTTGTAACCAATTCAAAAGGGGTTAATACCTATATAGGGATTATGCTTATTATTACGATAAATGTTTATATAATCTTTTAACATCTCCATAAGTCAATTATTAGTGCAAACTTACCACAGAGAAACACAATTCTCACGAGATTACTAATAAAATCTCGTATCATTACTTACAAAGAAATTATGTAAGATTTATTTTGGGTCATGAGGATATAAGGTTAGGATATGTATTAAGTCAACGTTATAATAACGTTGCAAACGCACACCAGTAAAGAGATATGCACCAAACGTTTAAACTTATTATTGTATGATTTGAAACCCATGCAAACTATAATGATGTTTTGATGAAATCATTTGGGAGATTTAATTGATTATTATGGATCGCAGGTGACTATGGAAAGTCGGCCCACTGCATGATTATATTGATGCAGCCACGTGGAAATTCCTTGGCCATGTACTGGTTGCATAAATAGTTGTCAACCCTAACCCTTGGATTATTTGATTTTCGACATTTGTGTTGGCCCCTTGGGTTGCTTTGCAAGCTCCCATGGCGGTCATCAGTTGCAGATAGCTACAGAGGCTCCAATGCTGGCATTTATCGTGGCTTACTCCTTGAGCTATATTCTGTTGCTTGCCTCCTCTGTGATTTCTTTACTTCGATCAGAGTTTATTGCCTTCCTTGTATATGGCTTTACAGCCACTTGAAACTCCTTTTTTCTACTCCTTCTGTCATGGTCTGTCATTGGTGAAAGCTTGAGCTTATGGTGTGTGATTGCAAAGATCCTTCATCGTAGGGTTTTAGTTTTCCTGCTTGTATGCTGGTAACTGTCCGACTCCATGCTTATTAACTTCTTCGCAGCCTTTGCTCAGGCTTACCCACACCTCTGCTGATAGTTGTGAAAACACCGGAGTCTCATCGTCTCCATCCTCGGTGAGAATGAGGGTTTGGCTCTTTTTAGCGTTGGTCGTGGTGTTACTGTTCATCAGGGGCTCCATCACTTTCACTTCCAGTTAAGGTGAGTAAAAATAATAATTAAGAGCTATTGTTGTTTATTGTTCTTTTCTGCATAAGGGTTTCTGATTTTTAAATAACTTTGGTTCTTTATAATGCAGGTTGGTCGTTGTGATGTATAAATGGCTCCACGAATCGTTCATGGTAACCTCGAGTTTCAAAAATGGTTCCCCCTGCTTGTACAGACTCTTGCAGTTGGAAAAAGTCTCGGCCGTGTTGCACCCACTATTGGGTTGATGTCCTTCGTTTTTATAGTTTTTGTTTTGGTAAAAAAAACCCTTGGTTGTCGTAAGGTGACTTCGGCTTTAAGTTGTAACTTGTGAAGCTCTCCTCTCGTATTAGGGTTGAACTTACGGTTTTGTAATATTATGTTAATATTGTCCATACTCCATAACAAGATATGGGTATTCGGCTTTTCGCTGAGTTTCTTTTTGTACTTTGGTAAAGTTTTGACTTACATTCGGCCTTCGGGCTCGTTAATATAATGTAAATATCTTAAGATAGCCTGTCTGTAAGTTAAATTCGTTTTCCTTTATGAATTTGTATTTTATCTCCGTGTAAATGAATTTAAATTGTTCTTTTAATGGTTATATGAAAAGAAATAAGTTTATTGCTTATCTTGGGTTACTACTGTAATGGTTTTGTATATTTGAAAGAAAACTGAGTAATTTCAGCTTAGAATTACGAGCTAGGGTTTTAACCCTATTTAACTTGTAAAAAGATATTTTCTGTATTGTTAATAATTAGATTAGATTACTGTTAATAAAATTTTAAACCATTTCAGTACACAAGGATTTCTAGGTTAGGGTTTAATGAATTAAACTCTAGTTCTTACTTTAAGATTCCTTCATTTTGTTTAAAGAATTGTTAATTTATAAATGATATTATTTATGTAATACTATTATCTGTATATAATATAAATACTTAAGCTTGTATTTGTGCATACACTTATTTAATAAAGACTGTGACTAATCTGTATTAGTTTAGTTCATTCAGTAGCATTATTTCGGTTAGCTTACTAAGAAATGAAATAAGGGTTACAACCCTATCACTATTCCTTTTCATGCACAATATGTTTATAGAACCATTTCTTGTTATAATACTTATTAATTTAAACATAAATTACTGTCGTATCTTAGTTATTTTAATTATATAAATAAATTACTGTTGGAGCTATATAGTTCTTTGTTAAGATACTCTTTATCTTTAGATTAATTTGTCTTTAGAAATATATATGTTACTAAACTCTATCTAGGGTTCCAATAGTTGCGGATTAAGTTGATTATTATTATCAGTAAAAGAAATAAACTAAAGGAACAATGCTTAATTCTTTGCTTAACATAAAAAGATAGGCATTATATCTGAGTTGTTTCTATCTTCTCTGTTTCAGGATAGTAGTGTAGTTTACAAAAGAATGTACTGTACAAAATAAATAACTTACCTACTTGAACAACTCGTGAATATAATACATTGCTATTATTAAAAATAATATAGCTATTTCTTTTTCTAGCATTCTGAATACACAGTTTGGTTTTAACAATAAACCTAACTAGGAAGATTAATATTCTTTTCTGAAAGCAACTATCTACAGAAAGAAAAGATTCCAACATTCTGAAATACATAATAACTTTATTCAAATCAGATTTCTATCATATCTTTCATCTATTTAAATTATACTTCCTGTGCTAGAGTACGGTCTGGTCCATTCCAGATGGGGAAAAACACAGGTTAGGATTATTTCATCCAATACAAATTCAATATTCAAATAACTAAAAGATTACAAGCTTTAACAGTTCACTACAAAACATGTAAATCATTCATTATTCATTCATTCTCATATATAAACTTTTAACACAGTAAATAAAAGACTGTAGAACCTGTTTTAAGTTGGACAACAACAGCGTTGGGAGGCCATCCCTACCTACCAACTCCTGGAGAGTGCTCAAACAATGACTTCTCAGGGCCCCCGAGCCTGTTCCTAGTCTCCTTGGCTCAGAAATGGTGGAGCATGCAACAAGATACTAGTCCAATGACTCAGTACTAACTCTGCACTCAACAGTAAGATCCTTCAGCCGAAAAGTTGTACTAGATCACTTTCTGCAGTTTACCCCTCAAGCACATTCCACAAATTCCCTTCCCAATGAAATCCTCTGAAGTACTTTCAACTGAATGGTTCTCTTCTTGGAATGAGCAGCCCCAGCTCTCTTCAATGGGTATTTTTATTAAGATTGCCTAGGTCGTTTTGGGTTAATTGTCATTAATTGATCCACCTGCTATGATCCCACTTTCTTGGGGGATCATGACCCCAAATGTAGGGAGGTTGCCACCTGCAACATTGGAAGTGTTTGAGGATGCTCCCACTTGTCTATTTTCTCTCCACCTAGTCTCCTCCACCAACTTGACTAATAAACACTCTTTTAACAACTCTTCTAAGCTATTGCCTCCACTTTTATTTATTTATAATTAAAATATTCAGAATTACATTCACATCCTTGACTCTGCTGAATCACCATTTACAACTTAGCATAAAATTTAACATATTGTCCTAAAATAAAAAATATGATAATATTTTTTTTTTTACAAAATTGGGGCATGTGACCGAGGGATTTCATAGTTGTATTATTACAAACTACGATTTATTTTATTATAGGGCTATTAAGTAATTATCTATAGTAGATTTGATCCCCGATCTCTGACATCCTACTAAGTGGATTGAGGGATTTGGTTTAGTTTGATTATAAGTTTTTCTATGTAAGTATACTTAAGATAGTAAAATTTATTTTTCCTACGTAGATCTTATTCGATTCTAAAACTTAAATTTGAATCTTATGAATTGCAATGATGTTAATATAATTTAAAAGAATTCTATTTGTAAATACTAATTACTATATATATATATATATATATATATATATATATATATATATATATTATAACGATAGATTATAATCTAATACTTGTTATTTCGTGTAAGAACTAGGATGAATATTTTGTTGGTGGATTCTATTCGTATATATTGAATAATGCAGATCTATACTATAAACAGGAATTATAGATTCAGTCGACATTTAATTTCGTAAAATGAGGATTAATGAATATTTTAGGAAGAATCAATACAAACCATAAATATACAGTTAATGTAGGAATACACTATAGATATTTAGAAATAGATGATTTCAATCCATTAGGTGCGGGATTCAAGTATAACGCCAGTAAGCTAACTGAAAACAAACTGGAGTTTACATTAATCTTCTTCAGATCTAGGATTTAAACATATTCTATAACATTTAAAAACATAAAGTATGAACCTGACACCAACGTTGGGAAAAACAAAAGTAGAGAAGTTGTTCCTCTGAACCAAATCCCAAAGCAGCCAAGTTACTTGCTCCAGAACCCCCGAGCATGTTCGTTGAACCATAAGAGAAAAAACCTTCAATGTGCCATCTCTTGCATTTCATAGATGTTAATCCTTGTCCAATGCTAGCCTCTTGTTGCTCATGGACATACTAATATATAGTATTTTTCCTAGGATTTGGTCATTTATGAGCCTCCTGCTCTTTAGCACTCAACTAGGAGTTGTGACCTGATTTTTGGGGATGATGCCTCCTGCATCTTGAGTTTTCACTTAGTGGCTTCTGCCACATGTCTTTCCTCTTGTGGGTCAGCAAACACTCTTCAATAGCTATATCCACTTTTGTCCCCCCTTCAACATATTTCATTAAATAAAAATTATTTTATTACAAAATGTTTTATTCTTGACTTTTATGTAAAAAATATATAAAATAGTAATAAAATAATAATTACAGTATTTTTCCAGCAGAATTAATAACAATTATTAATTCAGGGCCATTACATTGTGGTATGTCGCTTTTCAATTTACATTCATGTATACAATCTATTATAATTTTCATTATTCCCTCCAATGTATATGCACTCATTACATTTTATTTTTGTGTTTGTAGATGGAGGTTGAAGAAGAGGAAATTAATCGAGGCAATCAACAAAAAATTCAGCCAAATAACCCAAGTGATGCAACTGGATCGAGTACTAACAATAATTCCAACGAATAATTGTGATCCATATATATTGGATGTTAATGCAATATGCTATATATTTTGAAACAATTGTCTGTGAAAATTAGACATTTTGTATAATGTATTGGACATAGTGTCCCAATTAAAAGACAACGAGTTACCAATAAGTGTAACAATTACATGCATGTTGGCATTTTGATTATTGTGGAGTTTATGTTGACCCATTTTGTATGACAAATGACCCCTTATTGATATGTAATAAATTAAAGTTTTTTTATTCTATTGCATTCTCTAATGTCATTGTGAAATGTTACATCGCTAATGAAATATATGGATGATTAAATATCACAATAGATGCAAAAATTTATATTAGAACAAATTAATCCAAAAATCATATCCAAATGTACTAATTAAAATTCAAATGAATACTACTATAAGATTTATTTCAATTTATAATGAATGATGGAATTAACCAAAATAAAAATAAAATATAGATATTGTAGTGTGATGTTAGTAGTAACTGCTCACCAAACATAAATTAATCTACGATGTTTTTAATCTTCCAATCGCACCGGTGCGTTTATGATCGTGTAACACCAATGCGTTGTAAACAATGTAGCACTTGTGCGTTGAAAACAACACTGGCTAGGCGAAACATAATACTTGTTGCATGCTCCAATGATTTTTGTGATGTTACGCCCCAATGAGATATTGTATATTAACCACGCTGTTAAATTTTAAAATATAACGACAATGAAAGTCCTTGTCAAATTTATCGGTGTGTTTTACTTCACTTATCACACCGGTGCTTTGTAATAGTTAGTTTGCACCAATGCATTTTAATTGTTAGTAAGTGTAATGTCCCTTTCTATGTGATCATTCTAGGGGGTTATTGGATGACATTCAGGCCTAAAAGTGTTATAATATTAAGGTGTCATTTAATTCAAAAATGGACATTTTAGTGGATGCTATTGGATGACCCATGGCATTGCCTATGGTATTAGGTGTTCTATGGTATTAACCATGGTATTGGGTGTCCCATGGTATTTCCCATGGCATGGGACTCAAAAAAGAAGATAAAAGGGAAGACACTCATCCATTATGGATATGTTTATTTGATATTGATTTCTTGTGACCATACGGGGGTTTGTCCAGAGTTTTCTTTTAGGGTTGACAAAATTAATCCATCCATTGTGATTTAGTTTAGGTGGTGATATATCCACCCTAGTTAGACAAGGAGAAGGATCCATCCAAGGCCCTTGAGCTTCATCTTTTTGTTTGGAAACACTTTGGGAGAGCGAGCACTTATAGTAGAAGAGTTGTGGCGTATTATTGGTGTTTTTATTATTGCATGATTCCATTTTCCATAACAACCTTTAGAGCTTGTAATATGGAGTTCCATTCATAATAAAAATTCTAGTTTGTCTCTCTTTCATTATTTATGTGCTTAGTTACTTTAAAATTGTTTTGGAATAAATTAGATTTATGCCTAAAGTTGTTTTTCTTTCTCTAGATCAGAATTGTGCCTAAAGGGGCGAATCAATATACAATATTTTTTCTTACTTTAAATATTTTTTAGTCATTAAGTTACTTTGAAATAATAAATACACATAAAATAAAATCACAATACACATAATTTAACATGGAATCCCTTTCGAGAGAAAGCTAGAACATCTTATCTTTATAAATTCATGTATACAACAACCTACTTTTTTGAAGTTTGTAGGCACCAACCTACTAGAGACACCAATCCCCTCAAACGAGCACCAACTTAACAATATGTAGGCATAAACCTATTGGAGACACCATTCTCCTCAAATGAGCACCAACTCAACAATATGTAGGCACCAACCTATTGGGGACACCAATCTCCTCAAATAAGCAACAAACTAACAATATTTTGGAACCAACCTACTGAATAATCATGTACAAGAATGCTAACATAATAACCTCAAATATTACCTCATAATTACCTTCAAATATTACCTCATAACCTACCTTCGTTATGCTCCATAATCTGCTTCATAACTTGCGTGACATCTGCTCCATATGTTGCTACAAATAAGCCTCATAGCCTACCTTAGGTCTGCTCCACAATCTGATTCAAATATGCTTCATAAATTGCCTCAAAATTTCTCCATAATTTGTTGTAAGATCTTGTTCAAACTAGTTCCAAAATATGGCATGGTCACCTTCTACATGAGTCTCACTTATGGAAGAACTCTTAAAAAATCTTCCAAGATCACATATCAAAGCAAACCATAAAAGACTCTTCCCACTAGTGAAAGTTCCTAGCAATGAAAGTTACATCCAAGAAGAATAAATCGCATATTCAAGCCTTACTCTTCCATAAGTGCACCTCCTCCTCCTTAGAGATCCTTAGAAAAAGCATCGTAAAATATCCCTAAAAATTCTCAAGAGAACATCTTCAAAAGGCTCCTTATAAGTTCTACTTCTCTCTCTTCTCTCTTCCTTCTTTCTCTTCTTTTTATAATCGTTCCCTACTCAAGAGAGGAACTCAAGTGATGATGAGATGATGAAATGAGAGTGGTTCTCCTATTATTTCTAACTTTCTAGGGTGATTTTAGGGGATCCTTCTTTTTTATGACCGACCTCTTTCAAAGGAGACACAAAGGGGTGTTTACCCCTTCATTCACCTTTCTTTCTTTATAAGGTGGGAACATACCTTATCTTCAATGTCTTCAAGTCCAATAAATCCCTCCCTTTGTCAAAGGCATGGTTATGCTGCGTCCACATTATTGTTTTTAGAACAGTAATACAACTCACTAATACCTTAGTTTCATTACTTAGTCAATTTTATTGCATTTTGCGTTAATATACTATGTTTTTGGACTAAGGGTTCTTAGTTGGAAAAATGCCAAGTCAAATTAAGGCATTCACACCCACTTGAGCACTCCAGATCAGTAAACTAGGAACATGTGCACCCTCATCATTTTTGGTGCTCTTCCATTCATTGAATGTGGACATCTTGGTTGACTGGGAGCGCTAGAGGTGGATTTTGTCCATTTTTGGCTTGATTTGGTACATTTAATGCCACCTTGAGACTCTAAACCACCCCTATTTCCACACCCACGCATGCCAAGTTGTAATAATTGCCCCACATCATCTTATCCATGTCCAGTCAACAATTCGTGGTTGCTTGGGCTGATTTGGAGTGTGATTGGCCCACCTAGGGGGGATTGATGCCAATTTGGCAATTTTGACTTGTACACTCACATTGGGCTTCCAAATCCTCATGAAACTCTTATGATGTAATATAAACCTGTTACTAACATGTTTTTATGTTAGACAGTAAAAAATAACTTGGTTCTGTTTAGATTTGTGTGTGTAAATTTCTTCTCAATTAATGGTTTTTTGTTGGTTTTGCACTAAATTTGATTTGTGAGTTTCTCTAACGCTCCTAGATTATCGTTTCAGTCAAATTTCTCACATGGTATTAGAGATGGTTGGATTTTATTGAGTTGCAAATCAATCCAGAGTGTTTTGACCTGTATTTTTAGAGAAATTCTAGATAAAATCGAGTTGTTTTATAGGACATTCAACAAAATTCATCACCATTAGCGCATGGAGAAATGGAAACTACGCACATATTTCTAAAACCTTTAAAATTATTCGATTGGAAGGAAGATATGGTGATTCAATTGAGAGACAAAGGCCTCCACAGAGTTACCATGGGCATTGAGGTGGAGCCAAACTCTGTTGTTGAGAAAGCCAAGTACTTCAACAGATTGGATAAGGCATATGGATTATTATGCTTGAGCATATCAAAAGAGATCTTATTCCACATAGATATTTTAACCACACCCAATGAATTCTGGGTAAAACTAGAGACATTGTTTGGTAAAACTGATGAACTAAGAGGTCATCAGCTTGAGAACGAGCTTATCAGCTTGAGCCCAGCGCACTTTGACACTATCCATAACTTCGTCACCAAGTTTAAGTCACTTGTGTTGCAACTAAAACAATGTGGCATTGAGAAGAAAGAGGACCAGTTGATTTTGTCCATCCTATCGAAGTTGGGGCCAGAGTTCTCAGTTTTTGTGAGCACATTTCACTCCGGTAAGTTAACACTTTGAAACTGGAAAATGCCAACTCTGTCTAGCTTCATGGAGTCACTCCCTCAGGGGCAAGACCAACTATTCCAAATGGGCACCATCAAGACCAAGTATCAAGCATTAGCCATGGGAGTTTCAAATTCCTCAAAGGGGAATCCCAAGCTCGAGAATTCGAAGATGCCAAAGAAGAAGAAACCAAAAAAACCCAAATCTAGTGATGGAGGTTCGAATCCTCCCGGAGAGAAGGACAAGAGAGGAAAAGAGAAGGTAAAATTCACCTATTGCCACAAGGTATGGCATACAGAGATATCATGCATGAAAAATACCATTGACTAGATGGAGCAACTGCTGGAGAAGAACAACATTCCAGTCCCTGACAGCACAAGGAAGAAGGGTGGCAGCTCCAGTTTAGAGGGCAAGGAGAAATGTCATGCTTTGGTAGGAGGTACCTCTAACTCTTCATATTTTATCATTGATTTGGGGGATTCCAGGCACATGGTAGCCAAAATATATCTCTTCTCCTCCATGAGTTCGAATGTTAGCCCAACAGTTCGAATGGGGGATGATTCATAAATCTAGACCAAGGGGATTGGGAGGATTGACTTAGAGCATGGTTACTCCAGTGATGTATTGTATGTACCAGGCCTTGCAGCAAATTTGTTGTCAGTCTATCAAATGACCCATAATGGATAGGAAAATAGAGTGACCTTCACTCCAGACATGGTAGATATTGCATAAATCTCAACAAACCAAGTCATTGCAATTGGGTATGTAGACCATCATGAGAGGATGTACAAGTTTTCGAACTTCCTCCCCATTTCCAATGACCAAGAACTTCTCTCACATGCCAATGAGGTTTCCAAGCTATGGCATGAGAGGTTTGGTCATATGAATTACAAGTACCTCCAAGCACTACACAGAGATGAGATGGTGGAAGGACTTCCACAAATCAAATCATCAAATGGAGCATGCATTGGGTGTGTAGTTGGGAAGCATCCAGAGCGATGCTATGAGAAGGGGATGGAAAGGAGAGCCAACAACCACTTGGGTTGGTACACTCACATATGATTGGTCCATTTCCCAATCAATCATATGATGGATCAAGGTATGTACTTACATTTATAGATGATTACTCAAGATTCCGCTGGGTGTTCTTCCTCAAATTAAAGTCTAAAGTTTTTGAACAATTAAAGATTTGGAAGGCATTGGTAGAAAATCAGAGTGGGCATAAGATTAAGGTTCTTAGGACTGATAATGGGAAGGAGTATGTAAACAAGAACCTACAACACCTTTGTGAGGAGTGTGGCATCCAAATGCAACACTCAACTCCCTACACACCACAACAAAATGGTGTGGCCGAGAGGAATAATATATCTCTCAACGAGATGGCCACTTGCATGATAGAAGCAACGGATCTAAGTACCAAGATATGGGATGAGGTCATTAGTTGTGTTGCATACATACAAAATAGAGCCTTCCACAAATAATTAAAAGGAAAGACACCTTATGAGGCATGGTTTGGCCAAAAACCAAATGTCTCAAATTTCAGGATATTTGGAACTAGAGCATGGGCTAGAATCCCTTCTAAAAAGAGGAAGGCCTTGCAGCCACAAATAAAGGAGTGCATTATGGTTGGGTATGGTGAGGATACTAAAGGATACAAAATCTTTGACACTTCCACTTGCAAGACATTTGTTGAAAGAAGTGTGAAATTCGAAGAAGATCCAATTCCCGATTTCGAGCTTGCACCAGGGGAATGCTCCTCTCCTCAACCATTCGAAGATGTAACTGATGATACATGCTCTATTTTTTCTGATATGTATGATATAAATATGGCTGAACATGATATTTCTGTATATGACTCACCATCAAGGCCCAAGTGGGATGAAAAAATCATTCAAGCTGCAGGGGAATCGGCAGGCAAACCCCATGAGTCTAGGAAGACTAGATCACAAACTAGTAATGCTTCCTTTGCAAGTGATAGCACTCTTGCTGAGCACTGTTATATGATGATTGTGTCTGATCCTAAGACATATAAGCAAGCTTGTAATTACCCAATATTGAAAATTGTAATGGAATAATAATTTCAGTCCCTCCAAGAGAAGAAGACATGGGAATTGGTTCCCCTTCCTCTCAAGAGGAAGCTTGTCCAATGCAAGTGGGTCTTCCGAACCAAACTTGTTGTTGATGGTTCAGATATGAAACATAAGGAAATATTAGTTTCTAAGGTATATTATTAGGTCCATGGTGTTGATTACACAGAGACCTTTGCACTAGTTGCAAAGATGGACTCCACAAGACTAGTTCTTGCAATGGCAGCTAGTAAGGGTTGGAAATTTCACCACATGGATGTTAAAAGTGCATTCTTGCATGGTGAGTTACAGGAAGAGATTTATATGCAGAAACTTGAAGGTTTCCAATAGGATCCTTCATTGGTATGTAGGTTGAATAAATCATTGTATGGACTCAAGCAAGCCCCTAGGGCTTGGTATGAAAAAATGGAAGCCTTTTTGCTCTCTATTTGTTTCACTATATTCAAATCAGACCCTAATGTGTATTTGCAGCAAAAATAATGGTATTTTCTAGGCTATTGTTATTTATTTTTATGACCTTCTCATTACAGGTAGTTTCTCCACTTCAATTGGTTCAATTAATTTATCTTTGCATAGTGAATTTGCCATGACCGGCATAGGATTGCTAAGGCAATTTTGGGCTTGGAAATTGAGCAAAGTGAAAAGGGGTATCAAGATGAGTCAACCACAGTATGCTTCAGACATGCTAAATAAGTTTAACATGGCTGAGTGTAAGGCAACCAAGTCTCCTTTTCTTTCTGGCATCAAAATGCATGAATTTGGCAATTCTCCATTGGTAGATATTACACTCTATAGGCAACTAGTGGGCAACTTGCTCTATCTTACGCACACAAGACCTGATTTGTCTTATGCCGTAAGTGTTGTAGAAAGACATTTGCACCAGCCACATGAGCTCCATTGGAGGGCAACAAAAATAATTCTTTAGTATGTCCAAGGTACAAAGAATTTTGGGATGCACTACTTAGCTAGTTCCTCACTTCAACTAGCTGGATTTTCTTATTCATATTGGGATGGAGATCCCACTAACAGGAAGTCAACTTCAGGTTTTGTCTTTATGCATGCTAAAGGTCCCATTTTCTGGTCAAGTAAGAAACAACACATCATTTCACTTTCATCAGCAGAGGCCAAGTACAGTGCAGCAGTCAATGCATCTACATAGTGTGTTTGGTTGCAGGGAATTCTTCGGTAATTTGGTGTCACAATTGATTCTCCAACCAAAATTTGGGTGGAAAATGAAAGTGCCATAAAAATATCTATTGATCCAGTTTAGAGGAAGAGGACAAAGCACATTGAGATCCATATGCACTACGTCTGGGGCTTAGTGCATGACAGGGTGATTCACTATAGTATTGCCCATCCACTGAGCAAACTGCCGACATTCTCATCAATGGTTCATAGAAAAGACCTTCACTTACCTAAGATATTTGCTTGGGGTGAGTGAAGGATGGTGATTTGCTGCAATTGTTGCAAGTTTCAACCCCATGTCCATTCTTGAGGGAATGTTTTGTCCCATGTGGTTTTCCTTCTTTTCCTCGGTTTATATGGGCAAATAAAATTTCTGAATTATGTAATTGAGGTGACTTGAGCCATTGTTTCCAAGGCCTCCTTCATTTTGTGAGTTGTACTTAGTTTTTTGGATTAAGGGAGGGTGTTAGAACAGTAATACAACTCACTAATACCTTAGTTTTACTACTTAGTCAATTTTATTGCATTTTGCATTAATATACTATGTTTTTGGACTAAGGGTGCTTAGTTGGACAAATGCCAAGTCAAATTGGGGCATTCACACCCACATGAGCACTCTAGATCAGTCAACCAGTCACATGTGCACCCTCATCATTTTTGGTGCGCTCTCATTCATTGAATGTGGACAACTTGGTTGACTAGGAGTAATAGAGGTGGATTTTGTCCATTTTTTGCTTGATTTGGTGCATTTAATGTCACCTTGAGACTCTAAACCACCCATATTTACACACCCATGCATGCCAAGGCATTTCCCCACATCATCTCATCCACATCCAATCAGCAATTCGTGGTTGTTTGGGCTGATCTGGAATGTGATTGGCCCACCTAGGGGGGATTGATGCCAATTTGGCAATTTTGACTTGTACACTCACATTGGGATTCCAAAGACTCATGAAACTCTTATGATGTAATATAAATCTGTTACTAACATGTTTTTATGTTAGACAATAAAAAATAACCTGGTTGTGTTCACATTTGTGTGTGTAATTTTCTTCTCAATTAATGGGTTTTAGCTATTTTTGAGCCAAATTTGATTTGTGAGTTTCTCTAATGCTCGTACATACTCCCGTGGGTCAAATTTCTCACAATTGAAAGGTGTCCTCCTTTTCCCTAAAAGTGGTCTCATTTTGTGGTTTCTTCTTACTTCTTTGTTTTTCTTTCTTTCAAAAAGTGGGCAAGTGGGGTATTTATTTAGACATCATGGTTATGATATCTCTTTAATATGGTATGGTGTCCTTCTTCTCCTGCAAGGTGGTCTCATTTTGTGGTTTCTTCATATTTCTTTGATTTGCTTTCCTCCGCAAGTGCGTAAATGGGGTGCACATATTTATCTTCATTTTTCCACCATCATTATCTGTAATCTTCCTTTGTATTTGACATCAATGGAAATAATATATTCATCTTCATCTTGTACATCAACAATCTCCCCTTGTATTTGACATCAGTGATAACATTATTTCCAACAATCTCCCCCTTTGTCATAGATGATAACCCTTATTCAAATCTAAAACAATCTTTTAGTAACTCCCCCTTTCTGTAACTCACATTTTATTTGCAATTCTTCCCATGTCTACAATTCTCCTCCTATATGAAACTCTCCTTTTGTCTACAATTTTTCCCCTATCTAAAATGTTCCTCTTGTCTTCAACTTCTCCCCATTTGGCATCAATGGCAAAGGGATTCTCCCCCTAATCTTGTGTTTTTCCTTGAATATTCAATTCTTTCCTTGTCTATAAATATCCCCCTTTGACATCAACGAAAAAGGAATTAGAGGAAATTTCAACTCAAAATGGGCCTCCTAAGGAAAATTAATAAAATAATAGTTAAAATAATAAAATAATAATTATTAATTTTGAAGGAAGAAAAGAAAAACTACTTTTTTGTTCGTATTTTCGACATATCTCCCTGTGTTTTTACTCAAATTTTAATTGGGAGAGCTCGCTGGATGCGGAATTAAATTCCGCATCCAACGAGTACCCACTCGGCATACTTTTTACGGGCCCCGCTACCCCAAAAACAAGAAATACCTGGAAAAAGGTGATGATGATGTCATCATCACCTTTTTTCAGGTATTTCCTTTTTTGGGGGTAGCGGGGCCCCATCAAAAGTATGCCAAGTGGATACTTGTTGGATGCGGAATTTAATTCTTCATCCAACGATCTCTCCCGACCAAAATTTGAGGTAAAACATAGGGAGATATGTCCAAAATATGAACAAAAAAAGTAGTTTTCTTATTATACCTATCCACAAATTTATATTACAAAATTGTTTAAGAGGTGCTCCCTTTTTGAATTTTAAAGCATTTTGATTGGCTAATACATGATGACATGGAATTTGTATTATTTTTGGAAGGCCCATTTTAAATTGAAATTTCCTCTAATGTATTCTTCTCGTGAGCTTGTTATTTTACCCAAGCACTTATTGGTGAGATGAGAGAGATATCACTCCCATAAAACAATTTTCTCCTTTTATTTCATTGAGTATGTATACATTGCTTGAGTTTCTAATTGTATTTTCCACTAATTTTCCTCAATCTACTTTCCTTATCTCAAACCCTTTAGAATGAAAGGTGAGATTGTAACCTTGATCACACATTTGACTCACACTTGGAGGATTATGTTTTATACCTTCAAAAATCAAGTCATTCTGTGTTTTAATATTTCCATCATCAAGAGTAACAAAACCTTTTATATCTATATTTGTAAAATCATTAACTCCAAAAGTAACATTGCCTCCTTTTTCTTCTTTTAAGGTGTAAAACTTGGTTTGATCCCTTGTCATATGGTTTAAATATACATTGTCTATTTACCATTGGTTTCCTTTATCTTGAGCATATAGTTTAAGTCTGCATTCTTCCTTCTTTTTTTCATTTTGCTTCCAAGACTTAGACTATCCTTCTTTCCATTTGGAAAGAGCATATTCTTCTCTATTTTGTTTAGAAGATATCACTATGTTGCTTCTATAGTAATGAGTTGTGTGTCGATAGTTATTGCACTTATAACATTCAATATTGTAATAAAAGAGGGAAGCAAATGAGCTGTAGCTTTTATCACCAAAGCCATGAGCACTTATGGTTTTATTGTTCACATAATCATCATTTGAGGTTTTGTAAGGACCTCTATTTTTGTTTCTCATGTAAACACTTCTTTCATAAGCTCTACAATTTATTTATTTATCACCAAAATTATTGCAAGAAAAACAATAACCAAGGAAAATATTTTGGTACTAGTTTGTGAAATACCTTCTTAGTGGAACAAAACTTTTGAACTCATTATTTTTGCTCTTCTGAGATCAATCAGGTTGTTTTTTTTCATCATTTCATTTGTTTATTCTTTCATTGTTGACGAGGCCTTTGAGAACATTGGCATAGATCTTAGGATTTTCTTCATTTTCCTTACCTGTATTTTCTTCAAGGGTCTTTTGATTCTCATCATAGACGAGACATGTTTTGATGAATGATGACCTTTGGAAGCTGAGAATATATTTCAAATTTTCGGTGCACTTCAAAACTTTGTATAATTGAACATTTGAATTTTCCAATTCCTTTCTTATTGAGACAAATTCAGACTCTAAATTCTCATAGATTCTTCTTTTTCCTTAAGAAGACTTCTCTCTACTTCTTCTATCTTTTTTTCCTCTTCTGCTTGAGTCTTCAAGCTAACAATTGAATTTTTTGTTTCATCATGATCCTTCTTTCCATATTTCTTCAGTTGTTCCCTCTACTTTATATTCTTTTTTCTTAGTCTGTCTATTTCTTCCAAGGTACCGACAAGTTCTACTTCAAGATTCACTTCTCCATCAATTTATTCTTCTTGTGAACCTAATTTTTCTTTTTGATTATCTTAATTTTCTTTATCAGTAGAATCTGCATCCATGGCTATGAAGAGAATATATTCTTTGTCAATTTCAAAATATCCATCATCACTATCCTCTTTAGAGTAAATTTTTTTCTTCTTCGCAGGTTTTCTGTCACATACCCCAATTTTGTAAAATTATGTAAATTGTTTTATTATATTTCTGAGACATTATGTTAAAATTAATCCTAAGT
This sequence comes from Pseudotsuga menziesii, assembly GCA_001517045.1. Taxonomy (NCBI): domain Eukaryota; kingdom Viridiplantae; phylum Streptophyta; class Pinopsida; order Pinales; family Pinaceae; genus Pseudotsuga; species Pseudotsuga menziesii. Next base: position 62,213 of record LPNX011109167.1, read on the forward strand.
AGGGATTGATGACTCAGCAGAGTCAACAATAATGGAGTGTAATTCAGAATATTTTATTATTTAATAAATAAATTATGGAGACAACAGCATGGGAGAGCTGTTAAAAAGAGGTTACTGGTCAAACTGGTGGATGGAACTAGGTGGCAGGCAAAAGACAAGTGGCAGCATCCTCAAACACTTCCTAAGTTGCAGGTGGCAACTTCCCTATAATTGGGGTCATGATTCCCCAAGAAAGTGGAATGTGAGCAGGTGGCTCATTAAATGACAGTTAACCCAACTAAGACCTAGGCAATCTTTAAAAGTACTCAATGAAGAGAGCTCAGGCTGCTCAGTTACTTTCCAGAGAGAATGCATTCAGGTGAATGTTATTCAGGAAATTCATTGAGGAAGAGGGAAAAATAGTAAGGAAGTTGTTTGATAGGAATGCTGCAGTAACTTGGTTATTTTACAGCTTTTTAGCTGGGAGAACTTACTGATAAGTTCTGAGTTAATACTGAGTTGAAGACTGGTATTTGACTTTGCTGCACCTAGTTCCAGCCAGGGAGACCAGAGCAAGCTCGGGGGTCATGAGAAGTCGCTGTCTGAGCGCTCTCCAGGAGTTGGTAGGGAGGAACAGCCTCCCATTGCTGTTGTTGTCCACAGCATTAAACAGGTTTTTCATTCATTACTTTATGTCTTTCTGAGTATAAATGGATGCATGTCATAATTATTTATATGTCTGAGTAATTAATTAGTATCTGTAAAATTAGTCTCTTGGAATGTCAGTAGAAAAAATTGTTAGTGTCACTGTGTTTTTCCACATCTGGTATCACCAGATAGTACTCTAGCACAGTATCTCAGTGTTTAAAAGAAATATTCTTCTGAACTGAGTTCAATAATTTACTGCAGTATTTACAGGTGTTTTTCTTTTACAAATTCATGAACCTTTTTCTTACAGTCTTGCAATCTAGTTTCAGTAATATATTCTGTTTTCTGAATTTAGTAACTATAAGATTAAAATGATAGACTGGATACTTTTGCAGATCAAATAGGGTTTATAATCTTCTGGTTTTAAGGAGGATTCATTCCTTAGAAGTTAAAATAAAATAATTTCGATAGTAGGATATAAGTATCTATCTGTTGATATTAAAATCAAACATATTAAATGTTAGCTGCATCCTAGTTAAGTAAGCCTTGGTGGTAATACTAAAATAATTTCTTTAATTTCAATCAAAGTGTAAGCATGTTGTAAAAGACTGTTATTAGATTATCTAAAATGATAAATAAATGTTATAAGAATTATAGAAAATTTATACAGTTATGTATCGAAAAGTATACTCAAATAATTAATAAGCACTGTACCAAATATTTAAGTTTAATAACTATATAAAGAACCCAAACTGAAATATTAGGAAAACAACATTTAATAACAGAGCAATAGAATAGTTAGGAGAAGTAATGATAACATTACTTTACTGTTTAAGGTATCTATTGTTTCCTTATTATAAACGAAGAACATTTAAATAATATATTACCTTACCTTTACAACTTGATCTATTTATAAACAAAGTGTACACAAGCAGAGTTACGAACTGGTCTTATTATTGTACATACTAAAATAAATAAAAACATTGTTAAAAAGATAATAGTAATAATTTAGTAGGAGTACAACAAGTCCTCTTAATTCAAAAGGATTACTATTAGTATTGATAATTGTTTTTAAATAGATTCAAGTCAGGAATAAAACCTGAAGGAAGAATTTTATTAACACATTATACAGAACTGAAAGTACTCACAGTAATTATTTATTTAAAGAAAAGAATAGTAATAATTTTCTGGTAGCCAGGTTGAATTACAAAACACAGTAAGTAATCCTTTATTCAGTATTCTCTAATACTGAGATTAAAAAAAAATGCGTGAAAGGGAAAAACAGTATCAAGTTTAAAAATAATGGAGGGTAAAACCCCATCTTTTCATTGATCGATAAAACGATTATAACTATGTTTTATATATAACCTGGCACAGAAAACAAAAACTATTTATTAAGGCACATAGCCTGTAAGCACCCTAAAATACAGTTACGTAAAATGAATAGTATTATATAAAAGGACAAAAGTTTAAATCACAACTGCACTTTCAATCCTCAGATTATGCAGTATAAATGTTTAGTTTAGTCTTTTTCTATACAAAAACTGGGAAACAAAACAAGTATACAGGTAAGCTAGGAAACCTGGAAGTTTTTCCTTACATATTCAAAACTCGGGTAAAAACCCTATATTGTTAAGAAATACTTCGAAATAAACAATTTTAAGGACGCAACCTCTTTATAGGCAGGCTCGCAGCCATTGCCATTAACCTATTTACATTATTATGTTATAACCATAGTCGCAATACTTTTGCGCAGCTTAGGGTTAAGCTGTTATAAACATTTTCTAGCATACAGTATAAAAAAAAATATAAACTCTGTATTGTGCCTTTTTCAAACCCTCACAGTTGTTTGCAAACCAACAAGGAGGTCGCCAGGTCAAGACCGGGCTTACCGGAAGGGTGCTGTTAGTCGAGACGAAAAGTCTTCCATTCTACCATGGAAAAGAGTCACCTGCAAACACAAGAGACAGAGCCTACGTTAAAACCCTTTTATGTTTGGATAAGCTGTTTTTATTCTTGTTTAAATTAAAGTAAGAAGAGATGTAACTTACCAGCAAACTTAAGAGGACAGTATCCATTGATAAACAGTTCCTTAGTCACGAGCCGTGGAAGAATAGCCACTCTTTCTCTGTTAAGAACGAACCGGCGATAACCAGGGGTGATATCTCTTCTTTATACAACGCTGCCAGTAAAAATGGAAGGGTATGTACCCACGCCGTGACAGAGTAAGCAGTGGTACCGGAAAAGGTTTAACCCTAAACTCTTTAACAACGTTGGAGCTGCTAACAATCAAGCTATTTACTCTACTCAGATCCGAGGAGAAGCAAGGAGAACGAAAACAACATTTGAGCTGCTCACAAACCAGTTTTCCATCAAATCAAACCAGGAGGGTTTTGCCAAAGCTTTCCAGCCCGAAGGCGAGGGAGAGACTGATGCAAGTGAAGGGTTGGGTCAACTCTTAAAGTCCCCAGTGCATGGCGAGGGAACAACCACGACAACGTTTTAATATTTATCCACGAGTGGGTCAAATTGTAATGTCACGCAATCATCCTTGCTCTCCACACAAATCATTGAATGGAGCATTGCTTTGGTCGATAANACAACCACGACAGCGTTTTAATATTTATCCACGAGTGGGTCAAATTGTAATGTCACGCAATCATCCTTGCTCTCCACACAAATCATTGAATGGAGCATTGCTTTGGTCGATAACCTAATATGTCCTGCACATAATTGCAATGATAGATTATAGCTTATAAAAACTATGTTTCATAAAAATTATACATGTTAGAAATAATTGCTTTGCATAGACAAAGTAGTATGTTAAACTAATGATATTTCTATCTCATCCAGGGTTAATAACCTTACCTTATAAACTTTGCTTTATATATTATGATACAAATCTTGCACCATGAGTTCAAGTTAAGGACACAACTTGAGTTGTGAGGATTCATAGAACTTTCAACTCTATGACTTTAAAACCATATAATCAATTACCCTAGTCTTATCATAAAGCAATAAGTATAACTTTTCCTTGTAAGGATAAGTAGAATTGTCATATGTTACCACTATAGTAATTATTATGGTCACAGTCTTACATAGCTTGTGAAAAGAAATAGTTATTCTAAGATTTAAATATTATAAATTAGTTGTGCAAAGTTCTAATTTGGAGTGAGATTACATCAGTCCATTTGGACTAGTCAAAGTAAATACTCAAGCAAATCTTTTAACAATTTTAAATTCATTA
>LPNX011109170.1:4646-64615 GCA_001517045.1 Pseudotsuga menziesii
AGACAGACAGATCCGGCTTCCATTCCAGACAGCTATAGTTTTCATAAAGGTTATAATATAATGTCAATACGCTAAGGTGTAATGTAGATAGTGTTTGTATTTTCCTTAACAAGGATGATGGTTCTCAGTTGGCCATGTTGGTACAAGAGAAGTTTCAGATGGATTTGAAAGTAAGTAGTGCTTGTATACTTGTAATTCTTACACTCCTTCATCAAAATATCAGGATTAGTTGTTGGCTCTTTTTCCTATTCAACTTTGTATCATGTATGCTAGGTCTCTTTAACACAGGAGAGGCTCTTCCATGCATGCTTTTATTATGGGATTGGGATTCCTCTGGCTGGAGCTTGGAACATTTTTTAAGAAATGACAATGGCATTGTTGCCTTCATGTGCCAAGTTTAAATGATATGTTAATGAGCACAGCTAACTGAGGGAAGTGATGCCTTTGGGATTTTAGAACAACGGTGTTCTCATTAGGAAGTTGTGCCCTTCGTCATGGCTCATCCCCATTACCACTTACCACAAATAATACTCATCCGCGGGAGTATACCCAATTTTGATTTTTTTTTTTTTTTTAAATTCCCTGTCGTCGCTTAAGCGACAGTTCTTGATGTCGAAATTCCGACGGTTACTCTCTAAATCCGTCGCTTAAGCGACGGATATCAAGCTTCATATGCAGTATTTAAAAAAAAAAATTGAATAACCGTCGCTTATCCGACGGACTTGCTGTCGCTTAACCGACAGCATGGAGGATATTTTCTTAAAAAATTTCACTACCGTCGAAAAAATGCTGTCGCTTAACCGACGCTTTACATTTAACCAACGGTAAACTTAGGTGTCGCTTAACCGACGGTGTCTAAAGCTATCGGATAACCGACGACAAGTTTTCGACGCTTAAGAAAAATCAATAGTGTCGTACATGCGACAGGAAAGTGTCGAAAATCCGACAATATTGCCGTCGGATTTTTGGTCGAAATGTAGTAGTGGATAAAACTGGCTTTCAACAGTTTCTCTATCCCTACATTAATTGTGGGTGCTTTCCTAGGATTCACCGCACGCAAGCGTTGTCGAATGGGCTTAGCATTGGGATAAGTATTAATCTCGTGTTCAACAATGCGAGGGTCGATACCTGGCATTTCATCGTAAGAACAAGCAAAGATATCACAGAATTATTTAAACAACTCAGTGTATTCTTGAATCTCAGCATGGGAACATTCTTCGCCAATATAGATATTCTCTATCTTTCCAGGATCACGAGAGATATTGATAGGAATCGTTGGAGATATATTTTCCATGTTTCCATTAGCCATCGGACCAGGAGAGCTTAATGGAACCATAGGACTACCAATTCTCTCACTAAGAACCTCCCTAAAGTCCTCACACTCCAAGCAGTTAAGCTTAGGAAGAAAGTAAGATCTATGATGGAGATCTTCCCATGGTGGCTCAACTCTCGACATGGCCTCAATAATCGCTTCGTCTGAAGGAAAAACACTATCAAGGCAGTCGTGCGCGTGAGAATACTATACTGCCCATGCAAGCAGCACATAAGGGTCCTCCTCCTCCGTCTGCGAAGAGAAAGGACCGGGCTCTGCAACACACTCAAGATTAGCTTGATAAGCTACCATAGTTGCAGGCAACGGCACGTCTATTACGATGGGATCACTCAAAGTATTTAGTGTAGGAAGAATCCAAGGATCTTCCATATGACTCATGCAAAAAGACATCGATCTCATAGATGTTGAAGCCTCACCGGAACTAGACCCTATCATAAGGATAGGTGCAGGGCAACTAAAACTTCCCATAAGGGATGGATACATGCCCACATCCACACTCCCAGTTGCCGGCTGAGAGTGCTCTATAATCGAGATCGAAGCTCTCGAAGATGCAGTAACTGACGAATTCTTGAATGACGTTTGATCAACCGTAACTATCTTCCTATTAAATGGAAATCATATAACGCGAAATAGGGAAGAAGCTACAGCTTGCATACTGTACATCCAATTCCTACCCAGCAAGAGATTGTAGTCAAGGGGCGCATCAACCACGTCGACCTCTATCACAACGGTCTTCCCTCCCAAGTAGACCTTAAGGGAAGGAAGGATCCTGTGCGGCCTAAACGATCTCCCATCAAAACGCAGTTAACATGGTCGCGGATTTAGACAACTTAGGGGAACCTAAACCCTTCCAAAATGATCAAGACATCATAGAAGCAGCAACGCCTTTGTCAATCACAATGCGCTTGATGGTCATGTTAAGACATTCTACGTGAATCAAAAGAGACACATAGTAAGGCAAGCGAGGCTGAAGTCCTGCGGTTTCAAATTTAATCACGGAGGAAGAATTATCATGATTCACACCAAGGGCAGAAAGCAAAGCCTTCCTTTGCGAAGGACAACTCTGAAACACTTCCAGTGCAGACATCGCACAAGGAGTACGGCCCAAATCCTCGACAATAGAATAGTTCTGGGTAGCTTGGGCATTAGGATTGTGCCGCGAACGCTTAAGGACTCCCTTAGGAATGCGAGGTACAACTTCAGGTTTATCCACAGGTTTTTCAATACACAAAGGAGTCCTCAGTTGATCAGGTTCCTTTCCTAGGTTGGGTTGTGACAACCCATAGTCTTTTGCACGGGTCACAACTTTCACAGCACGTACCATGTTAATGCAACCACGACCACTACCCTTCGGTGGATCTTTATCACCACCAGATTGATCATGGGTCCTCGAGTTCATATTTTGATTGTGAGGTAAAGGGTTAGTCAACAAAGCTGGGCCCTGTGCCAAGAATCTCGAGGCTTCATCGATATGAGGGCACAAGTAAGTGAGGTGATCCTCCTTACACAAATTACAAGGTAATTTAACCTTACGTTTAGCTTGCTTTCCCCCCCAACATTATGGGAATTCTTGTCATTATTATTAGCATTTTCATTCCTATTCCCACCCTTACGATTATTTTTACCCTTCTTTTTATTTCGTCTGGGCTGCCGGTTACCCTTTTGGTCTGACGATTGCACCAAAAGCACACTCGCCATTTGGGTGGGTTGAGATGAAGCCGTGGCTTGTCTCGAATTATATTGGTTGTTTGACAATTGATTGACTTGTTTTGCAACCGAATCCGCAAGTTTAGCACTCGCACAACCAACAATGCCATCGGCATGTGGTCCAGGTTTAACTTTGGGGTTGAAACTAGAACTCGGAGCATTGGGAATGATCTCATATAACAAACTAGATTGAGCATAAATCAAATCCAGTTCCTGCACCCTAAAGATGGCTTGTTCCTCATTTTTCACTCCGGATGTAGAAACATCCTTCGCTATATATGGCAATAACGACTTAAGGAACCATTCGAGGAGGAATTTTGGCGGTATAAAAGCTTAAATTAACCTCTTCCATCTATGCCACTCTTGGATATGATCTAAGATATGTGTGGCTTTATCCTACCGAAATGTCGACAAGATTTCAGTACCAACGTCATAACACACCAGTAGCTGGAAGTGGTTAAGAAAAGTCATCGGTAGGTCATTGAACAAAGCGAATGCCCCCTTAGGTAGCTCTATATACCATTTCACGACAAGCCCTGTAAGGGTGCGTTGAAACAACCTTAAATGGATTGAGCCCTGATGTAAGGAATTTGAAGAGCACCATAGGTGAAAGGTAGTAACATGTTCGCTCGGATCCTCTCCCATTTTGCCCTCAAATTTGGGTATGTCCGAGGGAAGCTTAGTAGGGACAGCTCGCCAAGCCGGGTCATGAGCTACAGGATCGTTTGTCAATCTCGACAAGTCAGGAAGATTCAGTGTCGTGAGGAAAGGGAGCGTAGGATGATTAGGTCGATGGACCACTCCCTGATAGTTCTGATTCACATAGGTCTGATTGCCATAACCACCATGGCCTTGGCCATGGTGCTCTCCTCCCGTTTGACCCATGTAGGGTGGCATGGAAGCACCATAGTGTGGTGTACCTTGACTATTTGGAGCTACAAAGCCATAATTTGGAGAGTAAGTGGGTCGTTGATACCCACACCCATAAGGTGAAGAACCCTATCCATACTGCGTCCCATAATAGGGTCCAAAGTCATCGCATGAGATGTCCCATGAGACACTTTGTAAGTAGGGATATACGCTCCAGAAGAAGGAATATACATTCTGGAAGTAGGAATATACGCTCTGGAAGTAGTAATATGACCTCTAGAAGTATGAACATGACCTCCTGAAACCATGGGTGGTGCATGAACCTGAGACACAACTGGTCGAGTAACCACAGTACGGACATGAATTGTAGCAACGTTCCGGCCCAAAGGACCACATGAATGAGGTGGAGGGTGAACATTTGAAGAACTAGGGACAGAGGACAAAGGGACCTATGTAATTATGTACGTGTTATTCCCTATAGTCACTTGTCTTGGATCTGGTATCCTAATAGGATCACTAACCCTAGACCTAGGAGGAATATGTGATGTAGCTTCCACCGCCGGGATGGAAGGTGCAATGTGACTTGTGCTCCCAAACCTCTCCACATGGTAAGGAATGAGAGTTCCCCTAGGCATAGTGTTAGGCTCAAACTGAGACTCAACATGGTATTCCAAATCATGTGTGGGAAAACCAGACATACCATAACTACCATAACTAGTTCTCACGGGTTCAAAATGAGTCTCATCATCCTTCGACATTCCATACTGGTGATGCGTTAATGGGGGATCAACACTAGAATAAGTAGGTCTATCATGAAAAGTACCTATCTCATAAATCACAGGACCTAACTCAGTCAAATCAGGTGAAGGATCATAGTTAGGAGTAAACTCCCCATCTTCCACTTGAATGGGAGAAGGTGGTTCAGGAATACCTTCAACATGGTCTCCCATCATGTGTGAATCAATCTGCGAAGTAGTCCACCTGGACTGTCTATTTCTCTCTCCCAAAGGAGGAGGAGATGTAGAAGGTGGAAGTGCTGCTAAACGACGCGGAGCCACACCTGAATCCACAATGACTCAAAAAATATAAAAGACTCGCTATCTACGCAAACCCTAGGCAAGCTAACGTGCATAGAGTAATCACCAATAAAATCTAAAGCCAAATACAAGCAATCAAGGGTAGGATAAGTGAGCTCTCGAATGAAGCAGGTATGTCTCGCCTAGGAGAGGCTTGAGACTCCCATGCACAACAAGCGGAGGTACGTAACCAATTATTGTGGCCCTCAACTTCAACGCGTAAAGCAACTGTGCTGTCTGTTGTAAAGTCTGGTGTATAACACTGTCTGACCCCAACTTGGTCAGGACACCCACAGAATAACCCCTGCAAAGTACCCCCTTGATATCCTAGGTAAGGCCACTAAGGTCACCTCAATATAATCAATGCTTAGGCAGACAGTTGCAAGTGGGATTGACCGTATGGGTAGGGTAGCAAAGCCTGAAACTCTCGAAAGAGCCCCCAGATACGAATACAATCCTGGAAATATCTTCGGTGCTACTCAGTTATGACTAGGGGTCATCCTAATCAATAACCGCTCACACTGCCTCGTGCTTAACTCCCTTTTGAGAGGAGGATCCTGAGAAACACTAGTTATACCATGGAATTTCACACACTCACCTAGATAGACACATACATGTTGTTGTTTATTGGTCTTGGAGAATTGACTCACAATGAACTATTCCAAGACCCTAAAACCTAATCTTGTTGGTGAACCCTTTCAAATGAAATAGTGTAGTTCATTTTAATTTAAGCGTTGATTTTAATTGGCTTTATTACTCAAAAGAGGTATATGGCCGTGCAATTGATCGCATTATGACACAACATGAAGCAAAATGCACACCTAACAATCAATGCAAATGCATAATGTCCATGCAAAATAGGGTATGCTACTACGTGAAATGCACAATTTTCTTCAAATGATAGATGCAAGCTTTCCTATATGAAATCCTGACTAGTACTCCAAAGCAAATCTAGTGCAGATACTGTGCAAAATGAAAAATGCAATGCATAATGATAAGCAAATATTTTTGGATTTTTTGAAATAAAAATGAGATATTAAAACAAAAGAATGGCTCTACAACTCCTAGTATCTACAAGCATAGTCGAGTAGCACTCAAACAAAGTAATAAGGTAAAATAAATCTAATGCACTAATCCCAAAACAAAAAATTGAAAATGCAATGATAAGAACATTCTTAAAAAAGAAATTTTACCCTAAAAAAAAGAACCGTCTCTGGTCAGAAATAGAGGTGTATACAGACTCTAGTAGTATCAAAGGAGACTCAGCAATAATCAAAATTCACCCAGCAACCATCCGACTTCCTCTAGAAGGAAAAACCAAGGGCATACGCGACTGTTAGCAGTAAACCCGTGTGTGTATGCAGAAATAGCAGTGAAACCCGCGTATATACGCGACTGTGAGTTAAAAACTCGTGTACAGGAAGAAATGTGCATAAAAATAAAGGAAAACAAACAAGCTGAGACAAACTTCACACCAATCAGACACTACCAGGTAAACATGCCCCCAAACCTGACACAGAAACAAGAGAAAAAGAGCAATTCAAAGCCATTGAATGCCGATAGAAAACCCCCAAAGGACAGCTACTAGGAACTCCCCAGCGGAGTCGCCAATTCTGTTACGGAGAGAAATTCCTATAGCTTGGGGTACCACAATAGACAGCTTGACTTTAGAAACCAATCATTTCCAAATATGCAATAGAAATCAAATATCTAACACTAAAGGATCAGACCTCGTACCTTATTCCAGACGGTTAAAGTAGATCCCCATTGAGCTTTCCAACTTCAGCTTGAATTGATAAATCACTTCCTCAACAAAAATTAAACAAGACATGTATAAATAATAGATCAATGCTATGTGCAATGACTCTAAAAAGAAGCACAGGAAATAGATCTTGCTACTAAGAATTCTCACAAGCATACACAGGAAAAATAGAGAGAAGAAAAGGGACTGAATCACATGAATGAAGAGATGAATATTGGTGTGTATCCTTCCATTGAATAATGATGAATAATACTGTACATAAATAGTACATCCCTCATAGGAAAATCGAATTGTATGGAAACAACTCATAAAGCTCAAAAAGGCTGACTTACCAAAATATAGCAAAACCCCATAGGTGGATAAAGCACTTACTAAATCTATCAAGGACCTCACAAGTTGGAAAAAGCATGATTGAGTTGTCAAGGAGATGGAAATAACATGCTAATCCTATAAAATGGAGAAAAACTAATGGAGGATGGGTTGGAAACAAAAGCTCTCAGTTTCCTAGTTGACTAGCTTTTATCTTATCCATAGAAAAGAAGAAAAAGCAGAAAAAGAAGAATCTGTTGTAAAGTCCTGTATACTAATTCTGGATGGTCAAAAGGTGGTCAAGATCAACCCAGAATTGGAAATAAATCATTCCTAGGATATAGATGGCATGTATTGAATTTAAGGTGCAAGTAGATGCCAACTAATTAAGCTAGTAGGTGAATAATTAATCAAATAATGATTAATTATTTTATCCTAAGTTGTGAGTGGGTTTAATATATTCCTACACCCCCCTATAAGTCTGAATTTATGATGGTATGACAAAAAATATAGATGCATATGGATGCATATAGGGCCCAGCAACAAGGCTATGGTCACCCTTTAACAATTATTATGTCCAGAAAAGTGAGGAAAGAGGCAAAACCACATGGGAGAAATCCTCCCTCAAGATAGGACAAGGCACAAAATTTGAAATATGTCTTCAACATATCTTCATGTTCACTTTAATGAGCTGACTGAACTACTTCTGGATGAAGGACTTGTTGAAGAAATCATGAACTCCATGATCATGCGTTGAAGTGTAGAACCTGCAAGAAGGAAGAGGAGAGACTCCTTGTATCTCATCAACTGATGAAGTAGGAGAATTATCTGAATGCTTATTTCTACTGTCAAACTCTAATCTGCAAACATAATCTGAAATGGAAAAGAGATCTGTGCATACTCCTTCCCAAAGAGTACAAAAAATAAGGCAATTTATTTCACACCCAATTCCCTGAATAGCTGCAAAATTGTGATGTGGATCACATGTCAATCTTCCAATATGATGTAGCACTTATACAGATCTGATATGAGGCTGATAAAACTCTGATATATTAGAAATATTGTCATATGGAACAACAAGGACAAAGGCTTCAATGGCTCCATGAGGATATAGTGCTAGACTAGGAAAGTTATGAGCAACTGGGGAAAACTGATAGGTGTAGAAATCTGAATGATGGATGGGCATAAGATCTGAACCATAAGTGTTTAGAACAGATCCAAACATGTTTAATATCAGTCCATATATGACTAAGGTCATGGATAACCAACCACTGAAAGCTAGGAAAGACTTCAAATCATGTAAGATAAATATCACTGCATAAGAGACCAATGAGGAATCAACTAGTGAGATTGGGATTTGCATAGTCTTTGGATTATTCAGAGGTATGGTAGATGGTATGGATGGTGGTATTATATGTGTATTAACCTGCAAATATTCTTCTAAATCAGAATCCAAAGGATCACATATAAGCATATCAATAGACTCATGGGAATACACTGGTAATGAATCCTCTGTATGAAAGGAGGAAAGAATGAGATGTTCACAATCTTCAAGAAGGCTCTGAGTATTGATGCCAAGAACAAAGGAGGATATGTTGAAGCACATGAGATCAAGTAAGGTAAGTGGTATGACATAAATAAGGCTTGATGTGGCTAAGCAAACATCCTGTAAGTCACTGGGTTGCGCACCATCAATGAGAGAGGTATGCAAGAGGTGTAAAGAATATAACACATAGATCTCAGAATCTAAGATAGGAGATTGAGAGAACAATGAATGGGTTATAGGATCATAATCAATATCAGCAGTAGTTCCATATGTTACTTCTTTTTCATCAATAGTATCACAAGAAGAAAAATCACCTTCAAGAGACACAGAAAAAGATGGCTCTTCAATATTTGCTTCTTCATTGAAGGAGGAAGGATTCGAATCAATGAGGGTAGCAACAACATGAACTGTATGAGAAACTTCTTCATCATGATCAACTTCATTAGATAATTTAGAGGCCAAGAAATCTTGAGAAAGAGAATAAGAGGAGATGCTAGGTTTGCTCCATGGTTCATCTTCAATTTCCTGCAAACCAAAAGCTTTGTCCAAAATTTTCCAAAGCTCGAATGGAAATTCAGAAGAATCTATGAGATGTTATATATTTGGAGACATTCCCAAACATATAATTCCATAAGCTCTATCACAATTATTTAGCCAATCAATCTTCTCTTCATAAGACTCAGGTTCACTCAATGCACTAATGGAGACATCAAAGAGACATTGCCTCTTCAAGTATGCACTCATATTTGGCTTCCAATCAGCATAGTTGAAAGGATATAGTAGAGGAACTTTTGAATCCATATTGAATTTGTTGATATGCTCTAAGAGATACTCTCTGCAACCTACAAAACAAACTAGGAGAAAATCTTGTAAGCTAGACAAGCTCTTCTTTAGAGAGGGATAGGAGACTAGATGTGCTCCTCAACTCTGTAGAACTTGATCAACCTTGTAGCTCTGATACCATGTAGAAATAATAGATCAATTCTATGTGCAATGATGCTAAAAAGAAGCACATGAAATAGATCTTGCTACTAAGAATTCTCACAAGCATACACAGGAAAAATAGAGAGAAGGAAAGAGACTGGATCACATGAATGAAGAGATGAATATTGGTGTGTATCCTTCCATTGAATAATGATGAATAATAGTGTACATAAACAGTACATCCCTCATAGGGAAATCGAATTGTATGGAAACAACTCATAAAGCTCAAAAAGGCTGACTTACCAAAATATAGCAAAACCCCCATAGGTGGATAAAGCACTTACTAAATCTATCAAGGACCTCACGAGTTGGAAAAAGCATGAGTGAGTTGTCAAGGAGATGGAAATAACACGCTAATCCTAGAAAATGGAGAAAAACTAATGGAGGATGGGTTGGAAACAAAAGCTCCCAATTTCCTAGTTGACTAGCTTTTATCTTATCCATAGAAAAGCAGGAAAAGCAGAAAAAGCAGAATCTGCTGTAAAGTCCTGTATACTAATTCTGGATGGTCAAAAGGTGGTCAATATCAACCCAGAATTGGAAATAAATCATTCCTAGGATATAGATGGCATGTATTGACTTTAAGGTGCAAGTGGATGCCAACTAATTAAGCTAGTGGGTGAATAATTAATCAAATAATGATTAATTATTTTATCCTAAGTTGTGAGTGGGTTTAATATATTCCTACAAGACAAGCATACTATATATCTTGGTGTTAGATCTATTCTATCATATATAATCAACAATGTATAAGCATTTGAAATCATCCATGGATAAAATATTCATTCAAACATACATTATTGGACAGGAAAAGATATTTCTATTAATATAAAATCAGAGATTACAATAGATACAACCTCTGTCGGCACATCTGTGAACCGAAGAAATTGAATCCCCCACTTGGGCCTCCACCACCTCAATCCTCCATCTCTCGATAGCAAGCTCATAAGAAAAAGGCAAGCTTGGGAAGAACACAAAAGTGCTCCAAGGGACAAAGGGATGCAGACTCAAGCACAAGTTCCGACAACAATAGACTATAGTTTCTTTGCTCTCAATTATCTCATATGCCTTCAATGTACCAAAGATTTCCTTATATAGATTTTCAAAGGGGTAATGAAAGGTCGAATCCGAGCGATCTCAAGGCATATGGAAGGCCAGGAGTCAAGTGAGTCGGATCCAAGTCAAGGAAAACTCCGAAAGGATCTGGATTTTGCACACATCCTGATGTACGCCGTTTTAGTGGTCAAACCTGCGTATATATGCGATTAGGGATTTAAAATTCGCGTGTATTAATTTTCACATGTTTATATGGATGGTCAAGGAAACATCAAAGGACAAAAAATGGTCCAATGGGTCTAATTAGGAGTTTGCAGAGGGACAGGGGAAGGCCATACAAGTGTGATTCACCTAGAGTGGTAAAATCAGCTATAATAGTGGCTAGAATATTCTCTCAGAAAGATGGGGTTTATTATGAAGATAATTTTGCTCCAATATCAAGGTACACTTCCATCACAACCATCATGGCAGTTGCTTCCATTATGAAGTGGGATCTACACTAAGCGGATGTAAAGACAACCCTCCTGAATGGTGTGTTTGAGGAAGAGGTGAAAATCCATAAGGATTTGAAGTCGAAGATATAGTGACTCATGTGTAAAGGATCTGTATGGACTGAAGCAAGCTCCTAGAGATTAGTATGGTAGAATAGATAAATTCTTGACATTCTTGGGCTTTACCCGAAGTAAAGTTGATCTTGACATTTACATGAAGGTTGTGGATGATGATTCTGTCATACTATTACTATATGTGGATGATCTATTTTTGACAAGAAATGAGAAACATATCACAAATTGCAAGAAGAAGCTAGATGAAGAATTCAAGATGAAAGATCTTGGATTGATGCATTATTTCCTCGGGCTAGAAGTGTGGTAGAGCCCTGAATGAATATTTTTTAACCAGGGAAAGTATGTAGTAGAAATGTTGAAAACATTTGATATGTTGGATTGTAAAACCATGGCCACACCCATGGAAATCAACCTAAAGGTTAATGATGAATCATCAGATTTAGTGGATATGACTCAGTACAGAGAGATTATTGGGTCATTGTTGTCTCTAACGAATACAAGGCCAGATATATGCGTTGTTGTGAACAACTTAAGTAAGTATCTAGTCAAACCTATACGAGTTTACTTGATAGATGAAAATCATGTGATGAGGTACCTAAACGGTATGATAGACTTGAGGATTTATTATGTTAGAGATCATGACTACACATTATATGGATATACACATTTAGATTGTGAAGGAAGTTTCGCAGAAAAAAAGAAAACCTCAAGTGGATGTTATTGTATGGGATCTGCCATGATCTCATGGTTTTGTAAGAAACAATCTAGTGTTTCTCTCGGCACAGCTGAAGCAGAGTACATAGTAGATTGCTACGCTAGGTATAAAGACATATGGCTTCGAAAACTGATGTCAGGACTATTTGACATGGAGTTGTATACCACAGTGATTGTTTGTGACAATAAGAGTTGCATAAAGATAACAAAAAATCCTGAGTTCCATGATAGATCAAAGCACATAGAAAGATAATACTTCTATATAAGGGATATGGTACAAAAGGGAGCTATAAAACTCTAGTATGTGAGTACCGATGAGAAAGTTGCTGATGTGCTTGCCAAGACTATATCTCGAGTAAAGTTTGAATATTTTTGGGATAAGATTTGTGTAGTCAGAAAAGACTTTCCTCGTAAGGAGGAACAATGATGATACTACAAACCTTCATTGCAAGAAGGAATACTCAAGATATGGACTCTATTTGGAAAGGAGAAACAAGTCGAAGATATGGAATCTCTTTGGAAAGGAAGAACAGGTCGAAGATATGAACTCTCCTTGAACAAAGGGGGAGCAGGTTGATGATATGGATGCTCCTTGGAAAAGGGGAGTGATGATAAGACTTCCATTGATGATGGGATGAAAGTGAAGCTCCATTATGAAAGAGGCCAAGTATGCATGAAGACGATGACAAGGTCTGAAATTCACTTGTGGACGATAGTAGCCTCTCTTGAGGATGGTCTTGTAGGAAATAACACTTTGTTCCTAAGAGTGGTCCTTACTAGCTAAGGATGGACCTACAGACGTTACTCTCGCATGGAGAGTACCCACATTCGTTTGTGATACTATAGAATAACACTCGCTTATGAGTGGTCCTAGTTTTAAGCTGAGGATGCTCTATGATGAGTCTTTATAGATGACAGGGCCTGCATTTAGGTGAGGTTGAGATCTTCCTTGTAGACGTTACTCTCGCATGGAGAGTGTACCTACATTTAAATGTGGATGTCATAGGATAACATTCACTTGCGAATGGTACTAGATTTCACGCTGAGGATGTCCTATAATGAGGGCCTGCATCTAGGTGTGGTGGAGATCTGCAGTTGCAGATGATACTCTTGCATGGAGAGTATCCCTACATGTACATGTAGATGTCGTAGTATTAGACTCGCTTGAAGTGGTCCTATATCTAACATGATGAGGATGGTATACGATGACTCCTTATCGACGACATGTCCTACATTTACATGTGGATGAGATCTACACTCATTTATAGACGATTCAGCTAGTCGATACTATGGAACCTCCTTGTTAAGGGGGAGTAGTCTAATGGAGGATTGCATCATCCTTGGACCTATTTCCTAAAGTGATAGGGATTGAACATCCCGCAAAGAGATCATGTCTACTGCAAGAAGTGTGGCTGAAAAGGATGAAGAAGATCAAAGTGTGGCTGCAAAGGATCGAGAAGATCAAAGTGTTGCTGCAAAGGATAGAGAAGATCGAAGTGATGTTACAAAGGATCAAGAATATTGAAGTACTCCTACAAAGGATAAAGAAGATCGAAGTGTGACTACAAAGGATCGCGAAGATCGAAGTGCTGCTACAAAGGATCGAGAAGATCGAAGTGCTGCTGCAAAGGATCGAGAATATCAAAGTACTGTTGCAAAGGATAAAGAAGATCGAAGAGTTGATGCAAAGGATTGAGAAGATCGAAGTGCTACTGCAAAGGATCAAGAAGATCGATGTTTTGTTGCTGCAAAGGATTAATAGGATCGAAGTGTTGCTACAAAAGAATCAAGTGATTGTGTGTTGAAGAAGATAAAGACATTGAAGAGTAATTGTTCCAGTTACTAATGATTATTGAAAAATTCATATGACACATAGATTCATTACCTTGATACTGCTGAAGATGCTCTCTCTCGTTACTCTTATAGTTGATGATGCTGTTTTCAATAGAATACCCTTCTTGTTAAGGGGGAATGTTGAAATATTGTAACTTCAAAGGATAAATTCTAAATGTATTTTATTGATGTACTCCAAGGTAGATGTTATTATTCCTCCCCCGGGATGTTATTATTGTAATTGGTCATCATAGAGTCATGAGGTAAATCCTCCATTGTAATTCGGGTCAATAGTACCCCAATGAATATAATATTTTGAGTCTTCCTAGGTGATGTCGGCCTAGT
The DNA here is from genome assembly GCA_001517045.1 of Pseudotsuga menziesii. Lineage (NCBI taxonomy): Eukaryota > Viridiplantae > Streptophyta > Pinopsida > Pinales > Pinaceae > Pseudotsuga > Pseudotsuga menziesii. The sequence goes on from LPNX011109170.1 coordinate 18,748, forward strand.
CACTTTAGTGGGGCCGACTTGTTAGGGTAAAATTCAAGTGACTTAAAGTGTATAAAAAGAGGACATGTGTTCCTCATTATAACATAGACTCACTCACTTATGTAGTGCATAGGAGAGAGATAGAGATAGATCAGCTAGGGGGAGAATACATGTTTTGGGGTTTTATCTTATACATCTTATACAAAGGAAGTTTTGCTGGGTTTTCTTCTCATTGAGGTTTTCCCAAGATAAATACTATGTTTACCTTGTGATTGTGTTTCTTTCAGTGGTTATGCATATGCTACTGTTGTGAATTTGGGTTAAACACTAATGATATCTAGCTTAGCATATGAAATATTAGCAAAAAGAGGTAGCAGATTACTTAGCTTGATGCATTGAATGACAACAAGTAAATGAAGAACACCAACATCTAGAAGGGTTACTACAACCGCTACCCATTCCGAAATGGAAGTGGGAAATAATCAGCATGGATTTTATAATAGGTATACCTAAAAATTTTAAGCAACACGACTCAATCATGGTCGTAGTAGACAAGTTAAGTAAAGAAACAAATTTTATTTCAGTAAAATATACTTATAAGGCTGTTAACATCGCATATATATTTATGAAAGAGATTTTCAAGTTACATGGTGTACCAAAGGTAACAATCTAAGATAGAGATGTAAAATTTACTGGGAATTTTTGGAAAGCTTTGTTTAAAGGACTAGGCACACAATTGAATTTCAGCATTGTGTATCATCCATAATCCGATGGACGGATTGAAAGGGAAAACCAGGTCCTAGAATACATGCTTAGAATGTATGTAATGGAAAAACCGGGTAAGTGGGAAGATTTTTTGCACTTAGTATAATTTGCTTAGAATAATCATTTTCAAGTATTAGCTGTTATGTGTCCTTTTGAAATTATATATGGATGCAAATGTAATACTCCCATTTCTCAGAGTAATCCATTTGATAGGTTAATGTTAGGACCTAAATTGTTAAAGGATATGGAACTAACCATGAAACAGGTTCAACAAAATTTGAAAGCTACCCAAGAGAGGAAGAAAAGTTATGCTGACTTAAAAAGAACTCCTCGAGAGTTCCAGGAAGGTGAGCATGTGTATATAAAGGTAAAAGCCAAGAAAAGATCTCTAATACTGGGCAAGTATTCAAAATTGGCACCTAGGTATTGTGGGTCATTTTGAATTTTGGCTAAAGTAGGGTCAGTACCATACCAATTATCCCTAGCACCTACTATTAAAGTACATAATGTTTTTCATGTTTCCATTTTGAAGAAATATGTTCATCATGCTACTCACCTGATTGATTGGAATGTTATAAAGGTGGAACTCGAAGGAGAGTTCTAGGTGGGACCAGAGCGTATTCTCGACAGGAGAGAAATTTTACTCTGAACCATACCATCGAACAAGTAAAGGTGCAATGGAAGCACCTTAGTCCAGAAGAATCCACTTGGGAATTGGAAAGTGATATGCAGGAGACATATCCGATCCTATTTCAAGATGAAGAGATTGAAGAATAAAGATAGAAAAATAATAAAACCAAGGACGGTGTTATCCTCTAAGGGGAGGTGTATGTAATACACCAAGATTTAATAAATTGTTATTAAATTCTTTTCAAATATTTTTATTATTAATTTTTTAAAATATTTTTGACAAGAGGTCGAAAATAAAACAAATGCAATGGATTATTCTTTTGTTAATAAATATACTGGAGGGGACATAAATGAAATAGTTGTTGAAAGAGTGTTTTCTGGCCCACAAGAGGAAAAGACAAGTGGTTGAAGCTGCTGAGTGAGAACTCAAGGTTCAGGAGGCATCTTCTCCAAAATCTTGTCACAACTCCTTGTTGATTGCTAAAGAGAAGGAGGCTCATAAATGACCAAGTCCGAGGAAAAATACTATAGAATCGTATGTCCATTAGCAAGTAGGAGGCTAGCATTGGACGAGGAATTGAATTTGATAATGCAAGAGATGGGACATTAAGTGGATTTTTCTCTTGTGGTTCAGCAAACAGGAGGGGGGTTCCGGAGACAGTGAGACTTGGATGCTCTAGGAGTTGGTTGGGAGGAGATACTTTTTCATTTTTTATTTCTCGATAGTGGTGCCAGGTTCCTTGTCCTATTTCTTATCTGTTTAAAACTAGTTACAGTAGGATTTCCATTTTAATTATGAATCACAACTATTTTTTTAGCATAAATCTTATTATGCAGATCTGTATAGAATATTGATTTGTTATGCATCTGAATAGAGTACTGATCTATTATGCATCTGAATAGAATATCCATTATGCATCTAAATATAATATGGTTTTATTAAGTATATGTTCAAATAAATTTTCTATTATATTTTCAAATCTAAACATCATTTCCTATTTCTATTCATATTTGTAAAATAATCTGATTTAGTAATTGTAGGATTTCTAACAAATCTTTGTTTGGGAATCCAAACCCGAATTGAGACTTTGATCCATATGTGTTGATTTAATCAATTAGGATTTTAAACAAAAGATCTAAGTATAGGGTATAGAATAAGTTTCTTGTGTTCACAGTATAGTATATTTCTATAAACTATCTAAAAGGAAGAATCATATAATGCTCTAAACATAAGTTTAGATAGTTTACAACACGACGGACATAAATAATAACTTTCTAACCTGCTATAATCAATTCACAGATAAATCACCAAAACAAAATAAATTGAATTATACAACCAACGTGTATTCTGCTGCATAAAATCATAATCGAAAGTACTAGAATTTGGCTAAGAGCCGAGAGCCATCCATAGAGTGTAACACCCTGGTTTCAACTCCGTTTGCATTTAAAGTATATGATGTAAATATTGTATTTAATCGTGGTGTGGAGCTCAAGGAAAAATCCCCACCATCAATTTATCATGTTGTATTTCGGTAAGTAAATTAGATACCGATGGTGTTTTGTGCTGGCTAGGCACATTATAATTTTACATCATGTAACTATGCAAATAAATAAATACACCATAGCCGACTATGTCAATGCGACCGTTGAAGAGAAGGGGAATGATCTCACAAGGATAAGGGGGGGAAACCATTTCAACCTTTGGGCCAATGGAGAAAAGCCAAATGTCAAAGGGAAAACCCATAAAGATGTCAAATACCCTTTTTTCTTTTCTGCCCAGTCATTTAGGCAATGGTTGAGAAATTAATGCATGGGGATGGGAAGAGTATGGGAGTCAAATTTGAATTTGGGGAGCCACCCATTTTGGAAAAGTGTGTATTTGACTTGTTGGGCAAGTAAATGCTTGGAAAAGCATGCCCAAGCTATTTACTCACCCACACCCTTTTATTCTTCACCATTCCCATGGAGGTTGGGCACTCTCATGTAGGTGAAGCTTGCCGAGCTCCTTCCCTCACAATTTATGCAGTTAAATATCATTGCCATGACTGGGAAACCCGATTTTGTTGTGTTCAATGGATGGGAGAAGAGACCCATGATTTTGGGGGTTTAAGGGGATGTTTTTCCCTCTACTCACACGGCTGAGTTTGCTGGGCGTTTTTCCTCAACGATCTTGTGGTTTTCCTCATTTTCCCATGCCCATAATTCGTCCATTTGGGTTTCTCAGTGGTTGCGGAGCCAAGTATTCCTGATTTGGAATTTTGGGGAGGTCATTTTTTCCCCCATGTTTCCCATAAATGTTTTTTGAGTTCCAATCTGCGATTGGGGATTTATGGTGGCCGTTTTTGCCCTTGAAATTCCCGTGGGTGATTTGTGAAACCGTGTTTGCCTTCAGAGGGTTGTTTTCCCTTTCATTGAATTGTTTTTGGTTGAAAAACATTTCCTTTCATGCTCGGCATGTGAATTTTGCAATTATGTGCATCCCTATGTTGGCTTGGCTGAGTATGTCCAAGAAACCCATGTGTTAATTGGTTTGCTTGGTTGAGTAAGTCTAGGGAACCTAGCTGTTAGATGGGTGACTGAGTTGGGATGTGATTGGTTGGCTTGGCCGAGTAAGTCCAAGGAACCTCCACGTTATTGGTTTGTTTCCCCCACATAGTCTGTGAAACCCAACTGTGTGTTAGCTTGATTGTGGGTGTGTGGTTTTGCTACATATAAGCCTATTGTTCCCTTGTTCCTTGTGGAATCATGCCCAGATCAGGGATGGCAGCGTTGCTGAGAGATTGATGAGCACGCTAGCCTATGGTTGGGTGGAACGACGCAGCGACATAGCTGGTTTTGGGAGGCATCAAGCTTCAATTCAAGATAAGTATTCTTGTGCTTTCTAACTCCTGCAACTATAATTGTTTTACAAATGACAATATGAACAATGTTGAAATGTGTTGAATGTATGTGATTGCTTCCGTTGTTTACTTATTGATTATTAGGCATTTGCATCTGTGTATGCTTCATTTTTCAATGCATTTGTAAATTATCATGTTCATGGGGCTAGATTGCCTGGTTCCACAGTGTTGGTCATGTCCTCTTCGCGGTTAGAGGGGAGGGGATGTGACATAGAGCTAAGTCATTTTGAAGAAGCTAATAAGTGGCTCGTGTCCACGTAGAGTAATTCAATATTGGATTAATAATTTTAAAAAAATAAATATATGAGCATGATCTTCATAAAATGTAGTGTGATGTGCATTTTTTTTGTTAATTTTTTTCGCATTATACAATTATTTATTATTTTTCGAATGTGACCACATTCGATTTCAACATCGTTTTAAACACATATTTGTCCATGTAAAGGAATTTTTTCTATTTTTTCAAAAATTGAAAAACCAAAGATACCCTTTTGAAGAGGACACGTCGATATGTGATGTGTGCATTTTTAAGAATTTTTTGGCTATGTATTTTTAACTCTGCGGATTTTTCTTTGAGCTGCTTCGAAGTTGCAGTGTGGTTTTCTAACTATAAGTTTTAGAAGTAATTAAAAAATAAATTTCATATGAATGCCAAAATGCGTGTATGATACATCAATGGATAGAAGATTCGTTGGTGAATTTATCGGTATCAACTCCGCCCAGTTATGTGCTAGGAATGGCAGGGTTTACACCTCTGCAAGGCACAGGAAATTTTTCATTTGTTTGAATGAGGGCTAAGTCTGTTTTTTTAAGCCCTCGACCGAGGTATGAACCTCGACCGAGGTATATAAATACCTCAGTCGAGGTATTTAAATACCTCGGTCGAGGGTTTGTAAAGCACGCAATACCTCGGTCGAGGTATTTAAATACCTCGACCAAGGTATTTAAATACATCGGTCGAGGGCTTAATAAAACCTCGGTCGAGGGCTTAACAAGCCCTCGACCGAGGTGCGTTTTTTTGTTTTTGCCGAAATGCCCTTGCCAAAAAGTGTTACCCAGATCCGTGGATTCACCCCTAGCTGTTAGATGGGTGACTGAGTTGGGATGTGATTGGTTGGCTTGGCCGAGTAAGTCCAAGGAACCTCCACGTTATTGGTTTGTTTCCCCCACATAGTCTGTGAAACCCAACTGTGTGTTAGCTTGATTGTGGGTGTGTGGTTTTTCTACATATAAGCCTATTGTTCCCTTGTTCCTTGTGGAATCATGCCCAACTCAGGGATGGCAGCATTGCTGAGAGATTGATGAGCATGCTAGCCTATGGTTGGGTGGAACGACGCAGTGACATAGCTGGTTTTGGGAAGCATCAAGCTTCAATTCAAGATAAGTATTCTTGTGCTTTTTAACTCCTGCAACTATAATTGTTTTACAAATGACAATATGAACAATGTTGAAATGTGTTGAATGTATGTGATTGCTTCCGTTGTTTACTTATTGATTATTAGGCATTTGCATCTGTGTATGCTTCATTTTTCAATGCATTTGTAAATTATCATGTTCATGGGGCTATATTGCCTGGTTCCACAGTGTTGGTCACGTCCTCTTCGCGGTGAGAGGGGAGGGGATGTGACATAGAGCTAAGTCATTTTTTAAGACATCCATTTCATATACCCCCGTTACAGATCAAGAATGCCAGATCTTGACTGATTGTGGCCTAAGGGAATAACTACAGATGCACTATATATAAAATTATAGATAATTAAATATACAAAGCAATGAAAATCACAAATATTCCATCTATTAATTAACTAGCAGTCCCCAACTGAGTTGAGGGTATTAACATAAAATATTGGATTCACTACCACCATTTCTTAAGCGTGTATCATGATCACATTGCTAAACCTGTGCCCCAATCTTTACCTTTAAAAACACCAAATCTAATCTATAGGATACACATACTCTTTAAAAACAATGAATCAATCACGAGGAAGTAAGTCCATCATAGATGGCAGCCTTGGTGAAAACTTAAATCTGGTTACAGAAAACTATCAATCTAGAAATAACAAAACATTCATACGAGTTTAATGGTATAGACCAATAGCAGTCGTTCCAGCCACTTCATAGAATTAAAATAATGATAGCAATTATATTAAAGCTCCAAACAAGAAAAATACCAAAAACACATAAATAAGAATTGGGCATAGACCCTCAGGGTGATATCACTCTATTAAATATAAAATGTTAAACAAAATGGATTCAAAGTCTTGGTGGTTTTAAGACAATCAACGATGGAATCCACATATATTAAAAACCCTAATATTTAAATAAGTTTACAGGTTAACCGAAGAGGTTGTAAGCCCATCCATGATGGAACCCACGATAATCCTTTAATCCCTAGAGAAACACAAGATACACATGAAACACGTTTAAAAACAAATGCTGGAACAGAGAGGCTGTGAATCCCTATGTCCGTTAGAGTTTAAACCCCTAATGGTTGAACCAAACACCCAAAAGATTATCTTGTAAGAAGGTGGAAGCGTGAGCTTCCTTCATGGCTCCAAAACCTAGCCAAAAGCCTCCCTCTACAAGAAAACCCTAGTCAATGACTGGGTATAAATAAATAAAAAATAGAAAATAAATAGAGTAAGGATTCATTTTTACCTTGGTGTTCTAAGACGTGGGCTAGGGAGGAGGTGACCCTGTCGCCATCCTCATCGGCGCCCCCAAACTTGCAACCACCACCCATAGTCAGATCTCTCATAATAATTATGAACAAAATTGAACAACATAAAATAGTTATAGCTTTCCATTATGAACAAAATTGAACAATGTAAAACAATTATAGCTTTCCAATACCTTGCTTGAATTGTAGAGAGGGCCAGGAGTCACCTCCTCCTAGACTCCCTTGTCCCTCCTCTTCCTATAAGAAATATACTAAGCATCACTATTTTACATCTGGAGAATTCATGAAAAACATTTTTCCAAAACTTTGCAAATTTAAAATGAATTTTTTTGTACCTTGTAGATGGCAGCGCAAGGATGAAGAAGGTGGTCGGGTTCCAGTCACAACAACCAGTGAACCATGGCTATTGGTGGCCATTAGTACTGAAGAAGACCCTCCTTTACACCTTGGGAATCAACCAGGAAGAGTTCCATTAACGACTAGCATGTTTTACACCAAGACCCTTACAAAAATTGCCATGAGGGAAGAGCCTTCTCTCCCAACAATTACAGACCAAATAACTACAAATGAAGTGTTCAGACAAAAACATAGACATATTAAACCCTAGACAAAGACCTCGACAATCATGTTGTACAGGTGGATGACCAAGATTAAAACCAGAGAAATCTTTAAAATCCTAGTTGCGCTTTCAACTCTCACACACTATATTACAGACTTTTGTTGTTTCTTATCATTCACATAGTTAATTGTTTTTCCTCTCTCTATTTTTCAAGGTTTATGGTGTGTTCCGTACGTGGGTTTGATCATTTGAAAGCTGTTGGGATGTCTCTGAGAGTCTCCAGGTATGTACAAAATAATCTCGGCCTCTTCTTTGAAGGTTTCGATGGTATTATCAATTTTTAGAAATTAAGTATTATATTTTCCTTTTTCAGAAATTAAAGCACAATATTTGGAAGAAGTACATTTCCTATTTTACCAAACTATAATTTTTATTCTACTCTAAGAACATAATTCTCTTGAACGTTCTAGGAAATTATCAATTTTTACATTAAGTGTAATCAATTCAAACAATACTATATTAACACACATATATTATGGCATAAGTGTGAAATTATAACTTTTTACTGTAACAAATAATATAATTAAACCGGAACAGGAAGAGTTGCATACCAGGTCCCTGATTCGATTATGATTTAAAGCAACAAAAATTAAAATTAGTGTAAGGACTCGCTAGCTTGGTTTTAAATTCAGTTCAAATGAATTATTAGAATTTTGTTGGAGTAAAAATCTATTTAAAGGATGAGAAGAAGAAACAAGAGTACGCATTGCAAAGCGTTAGGGAGTCATCATTGAAGATTTCAGGCAATTATGTGAGTTGAGCCAATCCAAACGAGCACTATTTCCTACATCATTCTTTCATAGGAATTACCCCTCACGTTTTTCATGGAAGGTTGAACCTGATTGAAATTCATTTTGTGATTTGATTATACGCTCCACTAAATTCCAATAATCTTCTGTTCTTCTAGTGTTCCTCCCAATTTAGTATTCCATATTCTATGATTTAATTATATGCTCCACTAAATTCCAATAATCTTTTGTTCTTTCTAATTTTCCTCCCATTTCAGTTTTCTTATTTTCGAATATTTACTTAGCAAGTGATTTTATTTTTCATTTTTCCTGTCGAAGGAGCACATAGTAATTAGCCAAAGAGTTCAGGATTTTAGCGCCTAGAACTGAAATCCGGTAAATATAAACAGGTAGAAATAGGAAAATTTAGGAGCCTCATTCTTTAAGCTTCAAAGAATTTAAATTGTCAATTTAAGTGTTGTATCAAGCACCGACAACAACTTCAAATTTCGAGCAACTTCAAATTCTGAATAGATTTCATCATTTATCTTTGAAGTCCTGCAGCACAAGCCTTATGTCTCACTAGTTTTGATATTAGAAGGAAATTGCTCTCTGAGAATGGTGACCATTCAAACATTCCAACGCTGGGATGGGATTTATACTTTCTTTGGACTATCAATCCACCTTTTACTCGTAAGACTCCTGTAGGAAATTTTTCTGCTTCCTCGATATGGGGGTCTGAAAATTATTTAGATGTTTATGTATTAAAAAATTCTTTTTACTACTCAAACTCAAGGTTTTGGTTTTAAGAACCTTTTTGAATAGTTTATCAACTGTTTCGGTTCCGACGGATTGTTAGTCGAAATGTTATAAATTTTCGAACACTTGAAGAATTCTGTATGTTAAACTAATGCTTCACATTCATTTGAATTTGGGTTTAGTTCCTAGTGTGTGTTAGACAACTCTAAGTATAAACATACAATTTGTTAAATGATTCTACAACAATGTATTACAACTATTTTAAGAGCTTTTGCTAAATGTTTAAAACTATGTATGGCAACTAAAAAAAACTTCGCATTAAACCATAATTACTTTTTACTTACAATTTTACCTAAAAGAAAATAATTACCTCCTCTATCCTTAGTCAAGCTCTGCCTAGATTTTCCCTTTCGTAGCGCCATCCTTAAATTATTAACTTGGACGGAAAGCAAACAATTCAAGGGTTACCGAATTACCGTGGCAGCCATTAGTCAATCAAAAAGCCTGCGAATGAGAGTGTGATAATTTTTCCCTATGCTCCTGTAAATTTTTCCCAATCTCAACCATGCACACATTTCAAAACATAGGAGGAGAAAGTAGTCTTAAGACACCTGAATCTTAACATACCTGGTCACGTAAGAACAACCAAAGTAGTCGCGCGAACAAAAACTGTACATACCAAAACATTGGCTTGAACACAACACTTGTTTTGTTTATGCGCTGTAGAGAAAGTAGGAAATGTAACCCCAACACACCAGATATGAAAACACACGGAAACAACCCAAACAAAAACTCCCAGAGAGCAGAGAGCCAACAACATTCACTGGAAGAATTCTGCAGGCCACACAGATGCATACACAGATGCAGATGCAACGTTCACTGGAAGAACACTTCTTACTTGTAATTCTCTGCAACCACAAAATCTCACCTACAAAATGGGAAAGAAAATAGACAGTTAATAATATGATACAAGACCAAAGAATAGACAACTTTGCACCATTCAGCCTTGTAGCAATAGCTCAAGTAGGGTGCACATGATGAAAAGAACTTTGCTATTTGGAAGAGCCTTATGTCTATTTGGAGGATGTTCTTAACATGTTTGGGAGACAATAACCTTTTTATTAGGATGACCCCTTGTCGAAAGCATTTCATTGGCTTGGTAAAGGTAAATAGCAATTTTTGACTGAAAAACCAACAATTCGCCAAGGCTCGTGACTCTAAAATGAAAATATTAATACTCTGTACGAAACATTGTTTCTTACTTTTTAAAACCCCAGATTTCTTGTAGGATTTACGAGATCCTCACACCACCCACCATTTGGATGGGACTGAGCCATTTAATGAACTTACACCTTTAGTCATTCTAAACCAAACCAGTCTTTCAATTGGAAGTAGAGTGAAAAAAAACTCATTAAAAATGCTTACCTCACCTTCGTGGTCGAGGAATGTTTTCCAACCTAGATGTCACCCACTAACTAACCAATCAAATGGGTAGAAAATTCATAATTTAAAAATAATCTAATTTTTTTATATCTCTTGTATAGTTAAATCTTAATTAAAAAAAAAATTGGGTTTGGTAGTGAGAAACTAATATCACCGAACTGTTTATAAATGTTCCCCATCCCCGTCTTCTATCTGGGACATAATAAGACTCTTAATATCTCCAAGGGACTTAAATAAATAGATGTTTATTAAGTTGTAGAAAAGAAAAGATGAGCGAGTACATTATTTAATGTTACCGTCATTGCAATGTGGGCCATCGGATCTCAACCTGTTTGAGATTCAATGGCCCACACTAAGACTGATACAGCATTAAATTACTTATAGCCTTTGAAATATTTTTCACCTGAGGAGCAGGCCAAGAAATTCAATTTTCTTGTGCCTGTCAATAAAAATTTAATGACTGTTTAGAGTTTTTAGTGCCTATCATTTGATGGTTTAACCAAATTTGCTGACTGTCAATTTATTTAATTTGGAGATTTCTTTTGGAAAAATCTGAAGCCTCACATCCGAAGACTAATAATACAATTAGAAGCACAAAATATAAATAAATACATTACAGATACACTGAAATAAAGAGCTGAGCTCACACAATTGCTAATAATTGTCCAATAGTTTTATACAGGTATTAAAATTTTTGACAAAATATCTAAATTTATAAAATTTATAAATGTTTAAATATTTTTTTTACCTGTCAATGTTGACGGGTTAATAAAAATCTTACATTTCAAATACATGTAAAAATGAGAAAAACGTTCTGTGAAACGTCAATTTCCAGGCCTGCTGAGGAGACTGCGTTGGGCTGTCATGAAAGCCTCGAGGACCACGGACGACATTAGGATTCTGGGCGTTCTTTGTATACAGATATTAGTACTTGCTTACTTTTGGGTTTGCTACCCTCCTAAAATGTACGCCAAATGTCGAGGATTAGATGCACTCGGGTGAAGATATTTGCACTTCCATCTTTATAGTGATCGTGAGTGATTTGTCGTCTCTGGTTACGATGTTGTCAAGGAACAACAGAAAACCAATTAGCAATGTTACCATAAAAATGGTCCAAAAATAAGATGAGAATATAAAAATGGTCCAAATATAAGATGAGAATAAGATGATGGGAATAAAAAATTGTAGTGACATAAAATAAGATGGGGGATAAAGTTTGTGTTTTAAAAGATATACACAATTTATCATATTTCAAATTTTAAAATTATGCAATATTGATAAGATTATAATATTTATTTAATGCATTAATTATAAGGATGATATATATTTTACAAAATCAAAATAAAAATATGAATTTATTATCTATAAAGATGATATATATTTGTAAAATAAAAACCATAATATTAATAAGTTTAATGTAGATTAGATAACAATTAATTATAAATCTTTTATGATGATGATGATGATGTTTGTTAAAGTTCCCTGAGACCAAGCTTTGGTTTATCGGACCTAAAGAAACTGATTATTTAGTTTGTTTTAAAATTGTATTCCTATGATCAAAAAGCTTAGAGAGAAGTGTCTCCAGCTCACTATAATTTTGACATGTTAAAAGACTAAGAAGGTCGGTATTGCAACAAAGATTGTGAAACTGAGAAATGTGGGTGTACTTAGGGCACTCTAAGAGGAAGTGATTTTCATCCTCAATGTTCATATTCTAACATAGATGACAGATACTTTCCACCCATGGTGTTTTAGGAACTTCCCAATGACCTGTTTCACTATGGAGCTCATGAGAGTTCGTTCTTATCTTGGCTATATTAATTTTTTTCTTTGAGCTAGTTAAAACAGAGAGATACTTTTGATCTTCTAGGGTAGGGTTGATGACCTCCTTATAATATCTTAATTTTCTTTTAGCTTCTAAATCTTTCTCACACCACATTTTCTCTTTAAACTTAAAAGTAACAATATTAGGATTCAACATATTTTGGGAAAGACCATCTTGAAGGAGACGAAGGCTTTCTCTTGTGGGAGGAATTTGTTGATAATACATTGAAGCAAAGTGGATACTTAACTTATTTTTTGGTGTATGTGGGACTCTCAAATTTCAGTCTTGGGTGGAGGATATGTTTTTTTGGGCTTTCTATTGTGTTTGGTTTTGTCTTCAAGGCTTGTTTATGCTTTCTCAACTGTTAGTTATGAGATGACTATTTTTTTGTATATACTTTTTGATTCCCTCTGAATAGCAAGAGTAAAAGAACATCAGATTAATTATTAGAAAATGAGTAAGCTGAGATAATTTTATTTTATATCAATTTTTATTTAGTTATATTTATAAGGATAAGTGTTTATACATTCTATTTTAGAATTTGGTATGGCTAAGCTCTATGTTTTTCCTAAATTGTATGAGGATAAGAATGACACAAGTATACTGTCCAGAATGATTATATTGCAGTGTTTCCAAATTCAAATTAAAACAATTATAAAAAAATATAAAAACTCACTTATAGCTATCCATGAATTACTACTAACTAATACATAAATTAATGCATAAATAACAATAGATAACAAATAACTGTTACACATATTAATTTCAACTTTCATTCAATACTCAATTACTTTAATTATAAAAATTAAATATATAATTTCAAATCCTAAATTGTCAATTCCTCTAATTACAAATATCCTGAATTGTCAGTTCCACTGATTACAAAAATCAATTCCACTGATTACAAAAATAAAATAAAACATTTCGTTATAATAAACCAATAAAAAAAAACTTTTTTCACATTCTTAGCAATTAAAAAAATTATTATTATATTACTAAAATAATTTATACAATTTGTGCTTTCTGTCGTTGGTTCAAGGGAGCCATTACAGTACATGCGTATACCTGATCCAACGCCTCAAATGATACAGGCATTCTTACTATCGCCGTTATCTTTGAAATGACAAGCAGGTTGAAGGTGCTTCAATTGATGGTTGAGAATTCAGAGTCTCGGATTCTGGGTTTGATACTTGAGGATTGATTGTCATCGATTCTGAGTATGATGGCTGGGGCCATGCCACTGAGTGAACAGTGATCATGTTTCCATGGAAACAACATTTAGGATTTTTTACCCAAGATAATGCCCATTTTGTACATATTCAAATCCACTAATAGTGTTAAGAAGCAATATTAAGAGTGCGCTAATTATCTTCAGAATATTCGTCAAGCCATATTATTGGTTTTAATTGACCACCTTACATTCGTGAAAGCATAAGGAACGGTCCAAAATTGGTCTAGTCTATCACGGGTCCCAATTATTGTACGCAAATACTTTGTTTAGTCTCTCAGACTCCCAGTTGGAGAAAGATAAGGATAAGCACGGCTGGACTATCTGATAAACGGGTCCCAACCATTTTACATAAAATTCTTGGTTTATTATTCCGTGAGGGAACAGGACGGACCTCATGGGCGGAAGGTAGGGATAATCCCGTTTATCTGATTAGAAAAGATGAGCATACTTTTTTTAATCAGAAAAAGAATTATTTGAGTGGGTTTAATGGTTACGAATATGTGTTATCTTTCTGGAGGTTGCAAGAGGTTGAGTTCAAAATCAGCCCAGTAGAATTGTTGATTGACCTGTTATGACAAGGCTCTAAAGATAAACAACCCCTTAGGAAAACAGGACGGACCTCCTGGGCTGAAGATAGGGATAAGATTGTCCTGCTTGTCTGAATAGAAAAGATGAGCATAGCTTCTTTTATCAACCAGAAAAAGAATTATCTGAGTGGGTCTAATGGTTAAGAACATGCTTTATCTTTCTAGAGGTTGCAAGAGGTTACAAGTTCAAAATCAGCTAAATAGGATTGTTCATTAACCTGTTATGACAAGGCTCCAAAGATAAATCATTAGTTATGCAAGTTATTGGTATATGTATTGTGTTTGGCAACCACTTTCTTTAAATATTGGTTTTCAATTGGACAACCACTTTCTTTAAATATTGGTTTTCAATTGGAGCTGAGTCAAAGAATCCACACGCTTTGAAATTGTTATCAGACAAACCTAATCTTTTAGGTTATGATGAACAACGTCAAACTCTGCAGGATTTGATCTTTTTATAATCGAGGCCGTGACCCCAAGATTAACGAGCGGAGAATGGCTTTAGAGTTCGCTGCCGATACGCTACCTGAGGTGGACCTCTCATTTGAAAGTCCGCAAGCGGCCGCCATGACTGAAAGCACGATGGTTATTCTTCTTGCTTTGCTCTGTTCATTCATATCTCTAGTGGGTCTTGCTTCAGTTTTTCCATGGGATTACATTTGGAGATCATGCCAAAGTCAGATGGCCTCCAGAAAGGCTAATACTGGCATGAAAGAGAAGTCCATACAAGCGCTACCCTCGATCATCTATGGCAAATCGATCCAACAGCTTCGGGGGATATCGATTGCAACGGACTGCCCTATCTGCTTGGTGGAATTCGTGGAAGGTGAAGCTGTAAGACTGTTGCCAACGTGCAACCATGGCTTCCATACGGAATGTATAGACAAATGGCTTCGTTCTCACTCTACCTGTCCCGCATGTAGACATAGTCTTCCACTTTGTGGCTATAAAAAGCTGGCAAACGACATTCAGCGCAGCAAATCAAACGCCCATGAAGGGCAGATTCATCAGCCAAGAACATCGCATGAGGAGTCTCGAGTAATCCTTGACCTAGAGTCTGGAATTAAGCAATAGATATGTCGTTGGCCAGATAAACAAAAAGGAGTGAACATGGCCGCCATTAATGAAAGGTTTGAAATACACAAGAATGTATCAGCTGTGATGAGTTCACAGTGTTACATAGAAGAGCAATCATGCTATTAGGTGAATACTTTAATTGTCGGTAGTAGTGCGCTGCAGTGAGATGAAGGTTGTAAAGACTCTTCTTAGATGCACTATTCTGGAGAGACTTGTATCCATGGATCATTTGTAAATATTTAGATACTCTTTTGTATAATGTTTATGAGATAAACCATCTGTTTTTGGCCTCCAGTGACCTCACAGATATATATCCCGTGTTTGTGTGACGTGATTTGTTAATTTTACATGGTAACATATCGAAACAATGAAGGTTTTGGTAATATCTCACGTAAAGCTGTAAAGTCTGCTGTATAGTGTGTTTGCAACTTTGCTACTAACCTGGTAGCCTTTGATCCAAGGTTCCATAGGTTGCACAAGTGTTTGGAAAGCCTTTTTCGTGATAGGAACCTTAAGCCACCTTTGTTAACTGTTACATGAACGATAAACTTTTGTAACCTAGGTCTAATAAGGCCTAGGTTTTAGGTTTTAATGGTTGATAAGATATAATTAACAAAAATACAGTCACTTGGTAGGACGCCTTCCTTGTTATAAAAAAATCGTCACTAGGTCACTAGGTCAATTTCAGGTCAATTCTACTCGTACCCTCAACCCAAAAGAGCGGAGAGCTCAATTTCAGGTAGGTGTAGAGGAATCATATGTTTCCAAGATTGTGTAACAATTTTTGTTTTTTAATTGATGCAGGCTATTTATCACATCCTATAACACAGTATTTAGATGTTTCATGTTATTACACTCAAGCACCCGCACAATAAAAATTTATCACTTCCTATAACACAGTTGTTTAGATATTTCATCTTATTGCACTCAAGCCCCACACAAACAACTTTTTTTATGGTAATTTGTCATCCCCTATTTACAGCAGTTTTGAAGCATCTTGTAGCTGTCACGAGGGATATAAAAAAAGTTGAAATTACTTATAGTTCCTTCTTAACACAGTTATTTTTAGTCCTCTCTTTAAAGAGAATTTTTGATAGGGACACAATTTGGTGCTTCATATTTTATATGGTTTATACAATTTTTTTTAACAAAAACTGTGAGAATCATGTAGCTTTCTATCGTGTTCAATGGTTTTTTAAGTCTTACATCTCTATCGTGTTTTTTTACTTTTCCATCCATTAAATTCTTTATGAAACTGGAGAGCTGGAAGGCCACCTCCAGAGCCTTTCAAAGTGGAACGTCGTATCTTTGAAGGGTCTTAGCCTTTTCAATCAATTCATTTTTTATTTTATAATGAGACTGGAGTACTAAAAGGCTTCCTCCAATGCCTTTCAGAGTGGAACTTCAAAGACCTCTGGAGCCTTTCAAAGTGGCACTTTTTTTCAAAGCTGGTTGAGTATCTTAGAATAAAATAATTTTGCTTATGTCCACCATTAGTGAGACAGAATATAACAAACAAGAATAAAATTGAAGTTTCAACTTTCATCTTTATTTTAATATGTTTTAAAATTTTAATTATATGATGCTCTGAAACCGGTAAACATTAAATAGAAAAACTGAAGTTCAACTCACGCACACTTGAGATGAAAGAGGGTTACAAATAATATTATGACCAATACTGGCATACAATTTGAAAGCAAACCTGGTTGTGGATAGCAAATTAATATTATGAACAGAATTGGCATATACATTGAAAGCAATCTGGTTGTCGACAGCAAAATTACATAGCATATGTCTGTGGAAACATGAGGTTAATTTTTAAGTTAGGTTTCAGTTTTAAATATATAATATTTTGAAAAACTTTACAATTTAGGTTTTCGTTTTAATTATATAATGTTGTGAAAAGTATAAAGGGACATTTATATTTTGCATTAAATTTTTGACACACAGAAATTTCAGCATATCATTATGGTGGAGGAAAGCAATTAGGTGTCGGTTGCAGATATGTGATGTTTTGAATTGAGTTTTGTGTTTATTTTTTTTATTTTTTTTTCAAATTTGAAATGTTTTTATATATAATAATAATAATTAAAAATGTTTTCTTATTTTAGTTTTTATAGAATAAATATCATTTATGGGGGTAATGTTTGGTTTTCTATATGAAACTAAAACTAAATATGATTAGAATACACATGATTTCAAGAAACAATGACTTTTTGTGTGCACTATGTAGGTTGAAATTTCTTTTTATGCTAATAAGAGTGAGTTGGCATTAATAACAAGGATGTTAAATTATTATAAATTTGTAATCTTAAAATAAAATCAAAGACATATTTGTAAAGTTGTTAAAGAATCAAATTCTTTTTTCTTAAAAGACAAAACACCTAACATATGAAATAAACTCAAAAAACTAAAACCTTATGGTTGCAAGGCACATCCATCTTCTCCATTTGCATCAAAACCTGTGAGCTACTTGCATGAGTCGACTCATGCGAAAGGAATAGAATGCCAAGTTGTCTAGATATCACATCAATATTCTTGTGCATCAACCTAGAATTGACATAATGCTCCTTCCAAGGCCTCATCGGTTCCTCATCACCTTCTTTTGCTCCATGTTCCAGCAAGACCCGCGAAAAGACCTTTCATAACCCTAAACACGGGCACATAATGAGCATGCAAGGCCAAACAGTTACAAGTAGAACCAGGGTCTTGAATCCAATCTATAAGGTTTGTCATCTCGTCAATTGGATGGGAATCCTCTAACTCTGCCCAAAACTCTTTTTCTACCACTCCAATTTCTTCCTTTATCACCTAGGGAACCGTGGACTGGTAAATTAAAATTGCTTTCAAGCAACTTTCAACTGCTCCTTCATTGCCCTTTTCATTCCAAGTGAACCATTCCCCATGGCCTTCGTGATTTCCTTTCGACCCCTGGTCTCCGTCTTACCACACCCTCTTCTTTCTGAGGCACCAACACACTCATGTTTTTTTCTCCTCTCATATTAGTCTTCACTAGGGCCATGCAATTCCTATCACTCATAGTATCCTCATTTATTAATTTACTAACACTAAGCGAGAATTGTGCCCGATGAGCCCAATCTTACCAAAAACTGCACCATAAAATCCATAAACTACCTAGACAACTCTTACAAGACGCCTAGAGTTAGTAGTCATGTCTGAATTCATGAAAGACTAAGTGAACCATTGGGAAATCATTCCCCTCCCACTGCACTGATTACCATCGAGACACCGTTCTTTTCTCATTATTCTCTACACTGCCCAAATGTGAATCGCCTCCTTCCTAAGCCTCCTCTTATCAACATGACTACTCATTGTATTGACGCCACAAAATATCATTGAAATTTCTTGTCTAAACATGTGGCTAGAGTAGCTCTCCATGTACACCATCGGCTCTAATGCCACCCGCATCTAGGCATCCAATAATACACACACACACACACACGTGTTTTTATTTGAGGTTCCCTATGCTTTTTCTAGATTCTACGAGTATGAGACAAGTGTATTGTCTAGATTGATTCTATGGCAGTCATTACAAATCCAAAATACCAATTATTTAAAAAAAAGAATATAAAAATAATTGATGCATGGATAAGTGGTAGTTGATGCATGGATAACTCCTAGTTAATGTGTGGATGATATCTCATTTAACTTGAATAAGGCTAGAACATGTAATTGATAACTTATTAGTGGCACTTAGTTTGTAACCTATCGAAGTTCACCAACCACAAGTTGTTTTTTTGTAATGTTGCAAATTTTATTAATATAGGAGAACAAAGATTACAAAAATGACCCTCGCCAGAGGAGGTCTCAGGTGGTGAAACCACCTCCCGACCCTATAAAAAATAGAGGGTCGTCTAAGAAAGCTATTACAGAAGATGTTCAGAATATTAAGGAACACAAATTAGTTGTTCATGATAATATTTACAAAGTTTTTCCTTCCAAAAAAATAGAGATATAACCGAACTAAACAAAAAAACATAAAAACCCGAGATAACAGTCTGACCTCTGAGAAGCATGCGACGTTGAAGATGGCTTGAGCATTGATAAGAAAGGGGGTGTTTATTCGAGGATTAGGCATTCCCATCCTCCCTCCTCCAATTTGCTAGTGACATTAGCATTGGTAGCCAACGCAGAATGAGGGGGCTCAATGCTAGGCCCTTTGTCTTCCTGCACCCTCTTGAACAATGGTTCAATGGTGGGCGAGATGGGAAAAGGGGGAGCCTGAACCATCAAGGGAATTGTTACCAAGATTGTGTCCCTCGACCTACCACCTTTCGCGCTTCCGCTTCCACCATCCATGTGTCCAACCTGTCTAGCAGTTCCAGCCATGCATTTCCATGCAAAAGTTACATCCAAGCTGCTGAGTTTCCCATCCATTTCCACCATTTTTTCCTTCAAGGCGAGGACTGTATCTCAAGCAGTGCTCCAATTACCCAACATATCCTCCATGAGATTGCCTAGCATATTTTTTACCAACCAGTGGTGGTCAATCCTACTACTGCCATGCCCGTAGCTAAACGTTGGTTCACCACCCTGCCTTCCCAATCGTCAATGAAGATTATGACTCGCATTGAGATGTTTTCCTCATACCCCTCCTCCACCTGAACACTGAGCCCCCTTTGGGCCTTCCCCCGCCTACTTCCAGTACGCTTGGGCGTCCCTCGTTGCCTGGACATGGTGAAGAGCCAGTTACTCGGGTGCTGCAAAAAGGGTTGGTGGCCCGGCATGACTCGTGGCAACAAATAATGATGTTGAACCCGTCCAATATTGTCAGTACTGGAAAGGATGAAGTTCCCTGCAGAGGCTATGAGCCAATGGAGGATCCCTGTGAACACAAGAATTGCAGACCAAAGCAAGACCACTGGCTGCACAAAGGATACCATAGACCGAAACAAAACATCAAACACACCATAGGTGACAATGTCGTGTTTTTTCATGGCTTTGCACTTCATGACGCCACCCTAACCCTGCAATAACTGTGTACATGCTACCATTAAACCTCCCTAAACCGGCATGAATGTGATGGAGCCTCTCTAGACAGAGCGAGCTTAGGACGAAGTCCGAAAAAATACATCCCTCTCCGTCCGCATGGGGGAACTTGAGGTCGACGCGAGGGTGGTGATATCGGCAACATATGTGGTGCCACACGTCTGGCTCATGGACCGAGGCACCCTGCACCGTCGGTCGAGCTCAGTGGCACTAGCATTTGGGGTTCACCAACCACAAATTAAGTGGCTATGATAATCATATATATATGTGTGAAATAAATATGTTTAATTTTTATATAATATAAAAATAACTATATTAAAAAATATATCTTAATATAGAAGAGACTTATCTTAATTACACATAATGAAAATTAATATAGTTTGATATTTATTATATATCATATAAAAAAAACTATATCCAAATATAATAGAGGACAAAATAATATAGAGGTAATATTTTAGAAAAAAAATATAATATAAATTTAAATATATTAACCATAATTAAAATTGTATTTTTCAATATCTATATATTTATGAGTTGTGACTTAAATATCTATATTATTTTTAAATATCTGAGTTGACATTTAAATATTATCATATTCATATTTAATGAGTTTTAAAGAAATGAGTGACATTTATTTTATTTTTAATAATAATTTTAAAAATATATATCCTAAAAAAAATCTGAGAATGGATTTCACTTTCAAAACTCTTATTTATTCTAAACAAATATTACAAAACTCTTATTTATTCTAAACAAATATTATAAAAATAAGTTAAAATGGCATTAGCTTTCCACCCAACCATTTGCACCGATTAGATGACCAACAATGTCGGATGTGACAGCTCACGCCAGCCAGGTCGTCAGATCGGTGCAAATGATCAGATGAAAAGCTAACACCAAAACTAAACCTAAAACTATCTCAATAAAATGAGAATCGATTTCACTTTCAGAACTTTTATGACCCGATTTCAGTGAGGAGCCTAGGATCAATGGATTTAAGTCATCATTGTGTACCAAGCTCAATGTGGAACAAAAATAAAAATGAAGCTTTTCACGTCACATTCCCTTTTATCTCCTCGTGCCCGACATTTCACATCCTTACCCAATTTTACCCCGGAGCGAAATAAGAATGGACTTAACTTTCTGTTTTATTTTACCATATAAACATTGTTTACTAAAACCTGTTCACATCCACCATTAAGTCTAGAACCTTTCAGGAAAAGCGAAATTTCACCTTTTCCCGGAGTCTAACTATTTAGCATTTTATCACAGTAAAGTTACAGAAGTATGGCCGAAAATGATTTTATATTTATTTTATCTCATTTTTATCTTTAACTTAAATATAAATATAAAAGATCAAAAGTAATTAAAATATTTATGTTCACTCATAACATAAAAAATTATAAAAAAATAGTTAATTTTTTTTTATGTTTATCTATAACATGAAATTTTAAAACTTAAATCTTAATAGAAGTTGACTAGGTGTTTCTTTTTCCACTTCCACTCGTTGGAAAATATCTTAATCCTTCATATCCTTTGAGGCCAAAACCAATGATTAAAAGATTGGAATGAAGCTTAAGATTATATTATAATGCATATCTAATTTTTCTATTTATGTACCTTATTTTTTGGAATTGTTTTCTAGTGTTATTTCAAATATTTTGTATTGACTTTATCTTATTGAGATTTTATGAAATGCTCAATTATATCATTTAACCATTGGGGTGTGTGCAAGAAGATGAGGGACCTTTTAGATGCAATCATACTTTTAGGAAACACATTCATGTTACATAAAAATACAACACGCTCTCGTTATGTAATGCTTGGTTTGGTAAAGCTTGAGGCTGACATGCCATATGACACAGAGGTTAGGAAAAGAAAATTGCGTATGCGTTTTGTAGTTACAAAACACGCACACGTTATGAAGAATCAAAACACGCATGCGTTATGGAGAAGCAAAACACACACGCATTATGGACAAGAAAAATGTGCACACATTATGGAGAACCACAATAAATGGGTTTGGTGCACACTCAGGGAAACAAATAAAGCAATATTTTGCATAATCAAGACTTAGGACCTATAGTAAAATTTTAGCATCATCAAGAACAACACCTCAAACAACCATGCCTAACCTCCCAAGAGTATAATTTTTCTTTGTGTTGTAATATGGGCACCATTAGGAGTTTTTAAGAACTGAGTGTGGGTCATAGTCAGTTGACCATGATTGGCGGAGGAAACTTGAGACTTACGCCCTAAAGGTATTTCTCTAGGCTTAAGGTCCATGAACAAGGCATATAACTTGCACATAGGATCTCCCTATGTGATATTTTGCATCTAAGAGAGAATATGTAGTCCATTAGAATTCTCTTAGCACTAGGAACAGATCCATGGATGATGGTTGAGGGAGGAAACCTAGTTCTTAGGAGCTAAAGGAATCCTATAGACATATAGGGCCAAGAAAAATAGCTTGAACCAACACACATGATCTCTTAAGGGTATCCTCAACCTTAAAGGTTGGATATGGCCATGGTTAATATTTTTTTAGCATTAGGTGTGGAGGATAAGGTGTTAATCATGGTTGGTAGAGAAAGATTTTATTTTAGGTCGTAAACCAACTTCTATGTCTCAAGGTCCATGAATAATACCTTGAATCACCATAGATGACCTCTCAAGTTGATTTTTTCATTTGAATGGGGATATGGGAACCATTAGGGGTTTTTAAGTACTATGTATGCGTATTTTATACATAACAATGGGAGGAAACCTATTCCTTAGCCCCTAGAAGATGCCTCTAGGAATCTAGAGCCAAGAATGATGTGTTGAACAACCTCGATAGAGCCTTCCATTGTATCATTTACCTTGGAATGGGGGTAATAGTTCCATTAGAACATTTTTAGCACTAAGTACAAGTAGTAGGCCCCTTGACATGGGTGAGGGAAACACATGGCCCTTAGGGCTTAAAGGAATTTGCTAACCTTTTAGGTCCAAATTGATGCCTATAACCACCACACATGATATTGAAAAAGAATTCTTTGACTCTTAATGGGGATATGGTTGCCATCATCATTTGTTGAGCACTATGTTTGTGTCTCAAGGCCATGGACATGTCCAGGGGAGGAAACCAGGACCTTAGGCCCTAAATAAATCTTCTAGGCATCCAAGGCTAGGAAGCATGCCTTAAAAAACCACTCATGGCATATCATAGGTAATATTTGGAAAATGAATATGGATGTTAGTGGAATTAGGTTTTTTTCAACAGTAGTTATGGGACCTCTGAGACATGATTGAAGGAATACGATCATTCCTTAAACCATGAAGGGATACTTGAGGCACCTATGTTAATGAATAATTCCTTGAAGCACCACACATGACGCACTCAAGGTATATTTGGAAACATGATTCAATTTCCTACAATTCATATTTTTTACTCAAAGAAATATATTTTTTGTAAGTATCTCAAAAAATCCAAGTAAGTCGAGGGATGCATGATTTCTGCAGTTTTCTATTGCATCTAACACGCCAAAAATGACCCTGGATAGCATGCACTCACCCATTGAATAGAGTATTATAAAGCATCTAGCTGCTCACTTAGATATCTAATTATCTTCCTCTATCCCATGTATTTACAAATACATCATCACCCTTTATTTTCATGATCATTCATGATTTTCAAACTCTAAATTGTAAACCACATCCACCTAAAATGATTTAATAGAGAACATAAAACCAGAAATTTCCAAATCCTCCAAAGTCCGGTGTAAATAAAAAGGCCAAAAAAACTAGCAAAGGAATAAGGAAAAATTAAACCACATTCGGGACTATTCCAATGAGACCTTCCATTGATGAGGAATTAACCTTGATTACAAATAGGAATAATGAAAATATAATCACAACCTATAATACCAAATCACAACATAGCCTCGCATCTACAATATCCTCTAACTGCCTTGAGAAAAGCTAGAGTAAGACTAGAGAGAGAGCCAATTTTTTTAAGGACAGCATATATCCCACCTACATTACGCTGCACATCACTTTGGTGTTAATGAGACCCAATCTACATGGATTTGTTAAGAAGATGGAGGAAGGTACATAAGATACAAAATTGTAACTTCCCTTCCCTTCACACAAAGCTCAATAACACTTGTCTGTATGTATGCTCTTATCACTAACTACTATTGATATAATCCTTTTGTTGATATTTCATGGGATACGTGAAATAATGTGGTTCCCCTTCGTCTTAATTAACATTTTGTTCCCTAATTCAACCATTCCATTAGCCATCAAGTCCGTTTTTACATTGCACTTGCGAAATATGGAAGAAAGTGATTTGATTAGAGAAGAAAATTTGATATTTGGCATGTCTATGGGAAAGAGGAGAATTTTGCCTTCATTTCTAATTCGATCAATGATGATTTCCATATTTCAAAATACCAATACCTCATATGCTTGAATATCCCATAGTATAATAACACATTGATACAAGGCTAGTATTTTAGCTTGATTACTCGCCATCTCTCCAAGGCCCCATTCATAAGTTAGTTGATCTGGGTTTCCTAGGAAGTCAAAAGGAGGACAACAAAGACGACTGAATGAGTTGATGTCTATTATGGTAGAAGCTAATAATACTAAACTTATTAATGAAACAGATATAGTGAAGCACACAGAAGAAAAACTGAAACAACTGCAGAATTAATATAAGACAATACCAACATAGAACAATGTGAGAGATGAAATGATAATAGAGAATCCCCAAGGGTAAAAAATTTGGTTGTATTAAGGAGTCATCATGATGTTCCAGTCTCCATGCATGTAAGCTAAAAAGGATGTAGTGAATCAGAAGGCTTGTTTACATGCATAGAGGTCGAATGTAGGAGTCGTTGGGACCCAATCGATCCTTCTCCTTTATTACTCATATTAACGTAGTCAAGAACATAAAACCAAAGCCTGCTCCTTTAATTTTGAGATTACAAATATTTATACAATTTGAGGGATGCTTGGGTAACTACCCTCAAGTTGTCCTTCACGTGGATAAAATTCCTTTCGGACATGTTCAACAAATTTTTCCCATGTGTCATTGGGGTTGTTGTATTCATTGTATTTTTTTGACATATTTTCCCACTAGTAGTGTACAAAAGTCGACATCTTGAAATATGTGAGGGTGACTTTTTGAGCCTCTAAAAGTTGATTCACAAAGAAATAGGACTCCAATTTGTATCCAATTCTCTACCACTTTTGCATGGATATTTTGTAACAAACTTAAATAATAACAGTTCAAGCAATAATAATAATAATAATAAACATCAACATATATATAAAACAAATAATAATAATTAATAATGTCTTTACGAAAATACATGACTCTTAATGAAAGGGTATTTCGCCAAAATATAAATAACAGGCCCTCAATTGTAATTTGGACTTATCTATCAATTTATTCATATTTGATTATCTACGGATATGTGGGTTATTTCAGAAATTACTTAATTGAGAATATCCAACTATGGATGTTACAGTGGTATCATAGCTATACGGACCTTGGACAATATTATTTACACCTTGTGTAGATTTGGGTTTCCGAAAAAAATAGGACTTTGTCCTTTAAAAAAAAAAAATTAAAAAAAGGTAAAAGTAACCCCCCAAAAAAAGAGGTAAAAGAAAAGAAAAGATAAATGTTAAAAAAAAGAAGGCAAGAATGAAACCACATGTGTTTTCTTAAAGTGGGTTTGGGTTTGAATATAAAAGGGGCATAATAATAACTACAAAGAAGCAAGTGAGATTTGAACCTAGTTTGGGAAGGTAACACTTATTCCTCCCAACCACCCAATCTACTCGCATTTTACAAAACTATTGGAAAAAAAAAGAGAAGAAGAAAGAAGATTGCCATAAAAAAGGAAGGTTAAAAAAAAGAAGAAGACAAAAGTGAAGTAAAAACATAGTCACAAACAATGGAACCTACATATTCAGAAATGAAGTCACAGCTACAAACAACAGTGGATGAGTTAGAGCAATATAAAGCAATCAATAAAATTATACAAGCTGACGTTGAGACGCAGAAGTGGCTGAAAGAGTGGAGAGACAATGAGAATCGTTGCTTATGGAATCAAAATCGACAGCTAGAACGAACCGTAAGTGATAACAAGAAAATGTTATTTGATCAAGATAAAGAAATATCATGTTTAAAAATTCATAATTAAAACTTACAAGATGAGATCAGAAAGTCAAAAAATGACAACAAATCACCATATGTATGCGATAATGAATTAGAAGAAGAAATAAAGCATCTAAACAAACTCATCATGGAAAAAGATGCTGAATTGGCGCAAGTCCGGATGAAGTTAGAAAATCAAGAAACAGAGTTATGTCATCATAAACAACAAAAAGAAAAACTCCAGCAGCAGTATGATGACAGTAAGAAGACACATAAGTTAGAAGTGAAAAAATTCAACAAGGTGCTATCAAGCAATTCCAAAGAAATTTTCAGATTAAGAAATCATAACAAGACACTAGTCACAAAAATTAAGAAGTTGAAAAGTAGTCGGAAGAAAGAACAATATACGGAAGACATTGAAGGAAAACTTCTAGACAAACATGAAGAAAATCGTTGTATTAGAAGGCATAATGAAGATCTTTAGGAACAACTTAAGAAGTCTGAAGATGACAAAAAATCACATGTAGAAGTGATTAAGTTTCAAAATGATAACATGCAGTTAGAAAACAAGTTGCAAAAGATATAGAATGAAACCTTAAAACCTCAAGAGACGAAAATACAACTTTCTCCACAGATCAATGCTAAAAAAATGACACTCGTAAAAGAAAATGACATTGTGAAAATTCCATATCGACACCCCAACCATAAAAACAAATATTTAAAAAGTGAGAAATTTCGAAAGTTAGCGGTACCAATGTGATCAAATCTCCTAACGATAGATCAGTATGTAATTCCAATAGGTCACAACAAATCAATTTGGGATGGATTGATTTGTCCACATATCGAAAGTTGTGCTCAACTCTTAGTAGTTCGTATCGACATGTTTCGTCAGCTGTGACACCACAAAAAATGATGCAGAAACATGATAAGTCTTTGAGGACAAATCCTTTCTAAGGGAGTGGCAATGTAACAAACTTAAATAATAACAACAAGCAATAATAATAATAATAATAAACATCAACATATATATAAAACAAATAATAATAATTAATAATAATTAATAATGTCTTTACGAAAATACATGACTCTTAGTGAAAGGGTATTCCGCCAAAATATAAATAACGAGCCCTCAATTGTAATTTGGACTTATCTATCAATTTATTCATATTTTATTATCTACGGATATGAGGGTTGTTTCAAAAATTACTTACTTGAGAATATCCAACTATGGATGTTACATCTTTCCTTCCAAATTCAGGATCTCCAAGTTCATGTGTACCTTAAAATGGTTAATCTTGTCAAAGGGATTTATTCTTGGGTTGCTAACACAAGTCAAACCAATTGAACTAACGAATTGTGCAAGGATCTCATTGAAATGATCATACATTTTAGTTCATCATTGAGCAAGCGCTTGCTCTATGAATCGTTCAATTTCACTCCTAGGATTGGTGTCCTATGTTTCACTTACCATCTTTGATCTAGGATTACAAGAAAATAAATACTCAAAAGTTGAAGGTAGATGCACTTTGGATAACTAAGACTTAGAGCATGTCTGAACATGCATATGTTGGCTTATCTATGCAAGTAGTGTTTAAGCATGGATGTAGCAATTATGATTTGATACTAATGATCTGTGTGACCCAGGAAGTCGACATAAGTAAAACAGAGACGACTGAGTGGGTAGGCCCTCTATTATGGAAGAAGCTACTGACACTAGATTGATTAATGAAAAAGATATAGTGAAGCACAAACACACCAAATGCGAAACAACTGCAAAATTAATAAACAATACCAACACAAAATAATGTAAGGCGAGAATTGATAACGGAGAAACCCCAAGGGTTAAAACATTGGTTAAATTGAGAAGTTGTCATGAAGTGTTGGTCTCTATGTATTTAGATGAAAAGGATGTAGTGAGTTGACCGACTAGTTTGCATGCACAGAGGTCGAATGTAGGATCCATTGGGACCAAATCGAGCCTTCTCCTTTAGTTACTCGTCTTAATGTGATCAAGAACAAAGAACCAAATAACTCTTTTAATTTTTGGCTTACAAATATTTATATAATATGAGGGACGCCTTGGTAACTACCCACTACATTTCACTTATAAGGAAAACAATTACTGTTGATTTAAGAGACCATTCGTTAGCTAGAAGAAGGTGAAGAGGAAATGCTTCCATGTCGATGTCATTCTCATGCCTTCTAACTGCTTAGAATTCATTCTAACATTTGTTGGGACCATTAAGTATCGTCATACACATACAGTGAATCAATATCACAAAAAGGTTGTATTGAACGACTACGTCGTGAATCAAATGATCCGTAGGGACGGCTGAGTCGTGGATCCAACAAAGGAGTTGAATGGGAATAGGAACTAGTCGACGAGTCTAGTCAATTCTTGGGATGTATCATTAGTTGTTTATTTCCTTTGGGGTTAATGTTAACCCCATAAAACTACCACACTTGACACCCCTAGTTAAAACAAAGTTAAGAGGTTTGTTTTTAAATCAAATCGATTTTAATAGAATCACCATAGACATCAATAGTGTGAGAGATATTTTGATTATGAATTGTAATTTCAAATTATGTAGTGCAATCAATCTTTAAAATAAATCAAGATGAAAAAATAAGCATTAAAAATGATTTTGAATTTTAATTTTACTCAATTTATAAATATTTTTTCACTTAGAAAAAATTATCACATTAATATCTCTGAGTTTGAAAACAAATATCCATTGACAGACAAAGGATGTCACCATCCTCAAGCTATTAAACAAAAACCGTAGTATTAACTTCTTTGCCTATACTGACAATATATACAGTCTTCCATACATTTCTTGCATTGCCTTATCAATATGAAATTAAAGAAAAAGTTTCAATACCTAAACATGTCTACAAAAAACATATTAATTGTAACTCCCCCCTTGCAATCCCCATCCATATAATCTTCACCCATAAACAAGTCTTAATATAAAGCAACTTCTGTAGCTGGAAGGAGAGTGTCTCCCTTGAAGACTCATTTAGATAAGGTACCCTTCTGTAGTATTAAAACGTATATGGATAAGCTATTTGCAAGTATGTTGAATCCCTAATAAACATGATAGAAAGATATAACATCAAATTTGAATTTTACCTACTATCTTTGATTAAAAATAGGAACCAAATTGATATTTGTCATATTGAAATGTTGGTTATCCTAACTGATCACAAGCTTTGGGTCACACAAAAATTAGAGGTGTTTAATGCCCTTATCAAGATCTAACTTCAATAAAATACAAATGGTAAGGAGATCGACCTATTATTTGTGCTCATTCCAGTTGCAAATTTAATAAGATAAAAGTGAGAAGTGCTAATATGTAAGATTGCTCTAACAATACACATACCTATATCTACTTGACATGCTTCGCAAAAAATTCCGCAGGGCTTGTCTTTATTATTACATATCTCCAAACATATTTTGGTCTTTGGTACTTTTAAAGTTATTTTGTTTCTTCCAAATACAATCTTTTCTTGTGGGCCACTTGGGTGGAAAGAACAATTGATCCTCAAAGACCAGTTTGTTCCTCGTTAACCAAATCCTATAAATAAATAAACATGGAAAATATTTGTATGTCACCATAGATTTAATAGTAATCCAATCCACCATACATTCTTCTAGAGACCCTTTATCCCATTTCTCCTTGACTTTACTAACTTTTACTATCTCTTTCCAAACCTCTTTGGATTAGAGAAACTCCACAAAACAAGCGATTCATTGTTTTTTCTTTTCTTACCACTATCCTAGTTAACAAGCTTGTTTGCTAAAAGATATCCAAAGTACTATTCTATCTTTCAAGGGACAAGATAGCTTCACGATAGAACTCCAATACCAAATTCTATTACTAAACGAGTCTTTTGCAATATTTGTTGCATATCCTAGTTTAACTAAGTGTTCACCAATCCCTTTGTTCTTGTACTATATTAGTGCCATCCACATTATCATATAGTTTAATTACACCATGTGATATTTTCTTCACATAAATTATCCATTCCTCTGCAAATTCTCCTTGCAAATTCAATATTCTTGCTAACTTCTAGACTTGTAGATGATCATCACTTAACATCAAGTCAGTTGCCTCTCGTAAGGAGTAAATTCTTATTTGTTTTTGGATGTCACTAAAGATTCTAATGCTTTGAAATTAATTGCAGCTCCTATCCAAGGATCTTCCCAATCATAAACTTTCCTCCATTCCCAACTTCCCAAGCCACTAAGTTGCTAGCTAGAGGATGTTCCTTCTCAATTCTTTCTAAACCATGGAATCTCCTAGGGATTGTTTATTTGTGAAAATGAGGCATACCTCCAATGTCATCGCCTTAAGGTACTTTTCTTGCATAACTCTTCCCTAGTTTTCTTCATTACACACTAGCCTTTAAAGATTTTTTCTAACAAGACCCAAGCTAAAAACATGTGTATTTTTTAGGTATCATCTTCCCATATCATTTGAAAAGCCACTCTGGCCCATTTAATGATTGGGATTCCTGCTTTACCCCTCTTAGCAGTATCTTTCCAATCATGTTTAGCATTAGTTTGAGAAACTTTTCTATAGTTATCTAGTTAACCATAATACTCTCTAGTACAACCCTTACCAACATTAGTCTTCCTCCATGCGAGAGACATCATTTGAACCAAAATGATATTCTAACCTACACTTTGTTATACAACTAGATCCAATCATTTGAGTGGTACTTATTAGGATTTAATAAGAATCCCGAGTATTTAAGCTCTTATTCTAACTCACTAATATTCATTGGAAATAAAATTGCATCCTTCTCATTAATATAATTTGCCATCACATTACATAGGATAAGTGAACTAATATTCATTTGGAAATAAAATTGTATCCTTCTCGTTAATATAATTTACCATCACATTACATAGGATAGTATTGGAGATCTTGTTTGTTTTTATTGAGTGCATGCCTTCTTGTGCTATTAGGAAATCCTTAAAAAATATTCAATTAACATTATAATATGTCTAAGACAAATCAATATTTAAGATAGTATGAGAGATCTTGTTTGTTTTTATTGAGTGCATGCCTTCTTGTGCTATTAGGAAAACATCATGTATTTTCATGTTGTATATGAATCCAAAATGTTCTTCTAAAATAGAACATAACATAATACCTTTGAATTTGTTAGCAATATTTTGGATATAATTTTGTAAATGAGATTACATAAAGAAATATGTTGAAAATATTCAAGGTGCCATAGGTATTTTTTATAGGATAAAGGGCTATAAAGGTAGTGTTTAAAATCCCTGAAGACTTGACTCTTCCAACACATGCAACATATTTCTTTCCAATAGGCCATAAAATCCCAAGCAATACAACACATATAATCCTTCATCAAAGGGATTTTCCCTCACTTGCATGAGGACACCATAGCATTCGAATGAGATGAATTAAACTCAGGCTCTAAATCCTAATTCAATTCTTCATTTATGAGAGTAGGAAGTAAACTCACAACTTCCATATAATCTCTCCAATATTGGCATTCCTAGTATCTAGAGCCATGGATTTAATATGATATATATCAGCATTTGTGATGTCTTGGAAGGTGCTTACCAAAGATCAATTCGGATGTACGATATCCCATACAATTTTTATGTCGATTATCATTAGTATAATAATAAAAAAATAGTATAATTATTGTCCCTTTGACTTATTCATAGAGCCTTGTTTTTTAGTCTCCACCTTGCTTCTTCCTCAATTAGTAGGTCACTTTTCTTTCTCTCCAAAATCTTCAAGGACTCACGTGATTCTTACGAGAATACCTCCATTGAGATATTGTAAAAAAATAAGTAATCTCTTCTTCCACTTCTTTGAGATCTTTTTGTGAATTGAGAGAAATTGGCTTTTCCTAGTCTTTCATGAGACATTTGATCCTCTTAACATTGCCTACAAATTGTTGCATTGCAAAGTCCCTTTCCCTACTATCATATCGTATTTTGCCCTGCTATCATATTGCTTAGATATTAACTTCTTGAAATTTGGATACAGGAACCATGGTTAAAATTAAGTGGGTTTGGGGTTTTTTATCCTCTGTCTTCAACCTAAAAAAGAAAAGGAAAATGATCAGATAATCCAACATTTCCTACCCACATTTTAATTCACAAATTATCAATAAAAAGAGGTTTAAAAATCCAAAGATGACCCAAACTTCAAGAATCCCTACTCTTCCTCGTTTATTATTGTGCCATGCATGAGAGATATTCACAGTCTCCACATCAATGAGTTGATGAGATTCAAATAACTGAGAAAACTAATCATTTAGTTGAAGCCTTTTTGTATTCTCACCTCAAATATCTCTATTGCTTAGCTTAATATTCAAGTCTACCTCAAAATCACATTTTTCATATTTTACTAGATCCTCATATGGCCCATTTAAATTGATTAATCTAATTAAAATTGTTATCATATTAGACTGAGTCCCTAGACAATCACAAAGTCCAAGATCACCCTAATATAAGTTGTAATCCTTATTTATTTATTGATGATGTGTCATCTCTATCCACTTATGAGTTGTCAATCACAAATGAAAACTAGATTTAAATGTGGCATAATCTGTATACTATATTGATGTAATTAAATGAATAAAGTGATGAGAATGACTTAAATCTTTTTTCCCAAATTCAAATTACTGTATACTCTATTTGTATGCTCTATTTCTTGAGAATGACTTAAATCTTTTTTCCCAAATTCAAATTACTGTATACTCTATTTCTTGAGAATGACTTAAATCCTTTTTTGCCAAATTCAATTACTGTATACTTTATTTCTTAACATGATATCGAATCATGGTTAAAAACAAAAACTTCACTGTACATGGAAAGGTTCGGAATCAATAACAAAAAAAAATTGACATAATTCTTACCTATCCCACTTTTTCGCATGAAAGAGAAGTCCATACAAGCGGTACCATCGATCATATATGGCAAAGCGATCCAACAGCGTCAGTGGATATTGATTGTTGGAATTAGTGGAAGGTGAAGCTGTAAGACTCTTTCCAACGTGCAACCCTGGCTTCCACACGGAATGTATAGACAAACGGATTCGTTCTCACTCTAGATGTCCCACATGTAACATTGTCTTCTTCTTTAACATTGTCCTCTTCTTTATTGCTGCAAAAATCTAGCAACCGACATTCAGCGCAGCAATTAAAACGCCCAGATTCATCCGCCAAGAACACCACACCTCGAGAGGGTCTCGAGGACTCTTTGACATAGAGTCTCGAATTAAGCCATAAATATGTCCTTGGCCTGATAAACCAAAGTGAATGAACATGCAATTAATTAAATGTTTGAAATAGACAAGAATGTATCAGCAGCAAAGCTCTCATGAGTTCAGAATGTTAATTAGAAGAGTCATGTTATTAGGTGAATACTTTCACTGTCGTTAGTGCCCTGTAATGAGATGAAGGTTGTCAAGACTCTTCTTAAATGCATTATTTTGGAAAGAATTGTATCCATGGATCATTTGGAGATATTTAGATACTGTTTTTGGCGTCTAGCCACTTCCCAGATATATCCTGTGTTTGGCCTGAGCTTAAAAAACATAAAAACATGTAAGTTTGGTCTATCCAAAAGACCAACAGCGAAGTCAACCATTGACTTTGTTATTGGTCCGTTGGATGGACAGAACGTACATGTTTGTTAAAGATGGCCCCGTGTTTGTGAAAATGTGTCAAATCGAGACAATGAAGGTTTTGGTCATATCTCATATAAAACTGTAAAGTGAGTTTGTTACTCAATTGGTAGCCTTTGTTGCTTCTATATCTGAAGAATGGGAGAGTGTTGCTTCTATATCTAAAGGATGGGAGAGATCATTTTTTTTTTCCTTAGTGATGTTAAGTGTAGAGGCAGCATTTGTTTTTAAGAATTTGTAATAAGTTTTATTGATTGCAAGAGAGTAGCCAGGTATTTTACAATTTAATTTAAAAAAGATTGCTAGGTATTCTACATTTTAATATAGGAAGAATCCTCACATAAGATGACCTAAAGTTTAATATTATGTTATATTTGGATTATCGATCTTTTGATAGATCTAAATTTAAGATAAATCTATGGTAATATTATTTATCACATCTTATAATACATACAGTATTTAAATATTTATCACATCTTATAATACATACAGTATTTAAATATTTGATGTTATAAACCAAAGATACATTTATTTATCACATCATCCTATAACACAATATTTAGATTTTTCATTCATGTAATAACTTTACTCTTCTGGCAGTGCCTATTTACAGCAGTTTTGAAGAATCTCGTAGCAGCCCCTATTAGTTTTGAAGCATCTCATAGTTGTTGCCAAGGATAACAAAGTTGAAATTATTTCATAGTTTTTCCTTTTTAAGAAACCAGAGATCATTTTATAGTTCAAGAATTTCCGAAGAGACACAATTTGGTGCTTCATACCTTATGGATCATACACTGTTTTTAACGAAAGAGTGAGAATCATGTAGCTTTTCATCGTGCTCTACTTGTTTTTAATTTCTTTCTTGGCTCTATCGTGCTTTTAGTCTTTTCCATTAATTCATTCTTTATAAAGCGGGAGAGCTGGAAGGCCACCTCTGGGAATTTTCAAAGTGGAATGTCGTATCTTTGAAGTGTCTCGGGACTTTCAGTCAATTCATTTTTTTTAATGAGGCTCGAGTGCTACAGGCCTTTCAAAGTGGAACTCTTTGAAGGGCTTTCAAAGAGCCTTGAGTATCTTTGAATATAAAATGATTTGATGGACATTTTTATGAGGCTCGAGTGCTACAGGGCTACCTCCAGACCCTTTCAAAGTGGAACTTTTTGAAGGGTTTTGAAAGGGCTTTTATATATCTTAGAATATAAAATGATTTTATCTATGCCCATCATTATTAGTGAGATACATCATTATTAGTGAGATAAAATACATAAAGAATATGAATAAAATTAAAATTTAAGTTTTCAATTTTCATCTTAATATATTTTTTAAAATTATACTTTACCAATGCTCTAAAACCATAAAACATCATTGAAAAACTACTACAGCACACTTAAGACGAGAGTATGAATGATTAACATCCAACTGAAGCAAAACTGTTGTGTGGATAGAAAAATTATATAGTTGAATATGGTCATTTATTGAATAGTAAATATGTAATAAATTTATTGAATAGTAAGGTGTTTGTTTTTAGGTAGATAGGTAGGTATATATATCTTAGAATTATAGGGTGGAATAGTATTTATGTTTATGAGATAAGTGTATTGTCAAGATTGATTTTATGGTAGGCGTTTAAAATTTGAAATAAACAATTATATATATAATTGCTAGTTGATGAATGGATAAATGACAGATAACTAGAAGAATGTGAAAGATAAAAAATAATATAAAAAATAACGGATGAAATACATCTAATTTGGGCGGACTCATTGTTGATGCATGGACAACATATAATTTCCTCGTGTTTAGCTAGTAGTTTATAGGTGTTCACTAACCACAAATTAAGTAACATTTTGAGCATATCAACATGGTAGAGGCAAACAATTGAGTATATGTTGTTTTGAATAGAGTTTTGTGTTTAGAGATATTTTTTATAATCAAATTTGAAATGTTTAAATTTTAGTTATGTAATAAAAATAAATTTAAAAATGTTTTTTTTTAAATTAAAAGGATATATATAAATATAAATATAAATAGAAGTAGAAGTAGATGTTATTACAAAACACGTGATTATAAAGGATATTGGATTTCTTGTATATACTATTTAAGTTGAAAATTGTTTCTTTGGGGCGACAAGGAAGAAGTAGTAGGTGCAAGAGATCCTATTGGATCCTGAAGGAAATTCAATGATCACATATGAATAGGGTATGAGATTAGTAGTAAACAATCAAGGAAATATGTATGCCTTAATCATGTGGATTGAATTCATTGTCTCCCTCCAAATCCAAAAAAAAATAATTCTGGGAGACTCCCTCCCAGTTATCTCATAAGCAAGGAAAATGGTGTGTAAATAGGGGCCCGTTATTGAAAAATTTCAAAGAATAATTTTTTTATCTTTTGGAGTGGATCGAAGAACCCATTGTTTTGCATGTCCATCGTCACAACAAAACCATTGTTGACAAGCTTGCAAATAGAGATATTCATTTGGAAAAGGGATGTTTGAATAAAAATGGTGGCCACTTGCAATGGCGATGGCTCCCCTAAGATATTAATGTGATTAATGCATTGCATCAAAGACAATGGGGGCTAGAAATATTTTACATGTAGCACAGTAATAAATGCTCTGGCTGCAATATTGTGAACCTTTGGATCTCAACTAGTTGAGATCCAAAGGTTCACAATGCTGTAGCCAGAGCATTTATTAGTCTGCTGCATGTTTAATATTGTTCTCCAGACAATGGGTGCCACATTTACGCACCAAGTACAAGTCCTTTGTCAAAAATTAACCTCAATCATGGGAGAACTTTCCTAGGAGCCTATGCTTACCGGTCTTTGGTATTGTCTTATTGTTTTATGGCACAATCAACGTCGTCTACTTCCTATGGAATATATTTGCTAGGATTTATCCCCCTTGTTGTTTTGGGGACTTCTACATTAGGTGCAGTCATGTGAAATGATCATGGGTGCAATCCATGTAACTTGAATGCTTGCTCTAATTTAGAGATAGATCATTTATGCTATTTGTGTGGGAGGTTTGGATGTAATACTTGTTTTTTTCCACTCCTATCTCCTTGATTGGAAGGCCAAAGAAGACGCTCGGAGCTATAAAAAAAATATAGGGTTCAAACTAGGGTTTAGGCGTAGGTGAGGTTAGAACGAATATGCGGGATCTAAAATACACAATCCATCATTTGAATTTGCAGGCTGAGACTGTTGTTGTCATCAAATACATTATACAACACAATGAGAACTCTAAATAGTTCCTGTTTTTTTATAAGTTGCATTTAGTGGCTAATTTTACACATGAATTGAAAAATTGTGCTATCGATAACACACCATTTTTTTTCGGAGATAAAATTACAAATTTTTGGAAACCAACGCCTAATTTTTTTTAATCACATAAGAAAATACCAATCTTTAAAAATAATCCAAATTAACAATTTTTGTTTTGAAGTTATTTATTAAAATTTGAAAAAAAAATATAACAATGTTCAAAAATTAATAAATTAAAAAAACTTTTAAAAGACAATAATTAAAATAATTAATACTTAATTAAAAATTAAAAAAATAAGTAAATAGATATAAAATAAAAATACTAAAAAATATAAATTTATATAAAATAGAAAAATTAAAATGAAATAAAAAAGAAAAAAGAAATAAAAAAATTACAAAAATATAAATATAAATTTTTATAAAATAAAACAATAACCTAAATTTTTTTTAATAAAATGAAATATTTATTAAGAAGTTGATTTTTTTACATTAATGTTTTATGTATGTTATTGTTAATGTTTGGGATGTTTGTAATATAAATAAATGCACATTGATTATAATGGAGGGGTTACAATGGAATGGTCATTAGTTTGGTTGTCTTTTTGTAGAGTTGTCCAAAGTGTATTAGTAGATTCTCTTGTTTGTATTTAGAACTTCGTGATGGTATATTTTTTCATTCATATTGCAAAGTTCGTCAATTTTATTTGTGACCTACATTTGTTGGTTTCGGTACTTGTTTTATGATATTTTGTTTTTTGTAAGGACCATTTAAAAGTAAAATGTTTTTTGGTGATTTATTTTGATGTGTAATTTCTATCATCATCAAGAAATGGATCTAGTTATGTATGATAAATATATGATTTAATTGGAACATGATACTTTATTTTCATCATGATTGTATATAATATGTATAGGGCATGTTTGATCTGAGATGTAAACATTATGCTATTTGATATCTAGTCGTTTGCATTCAAAGAGGGTGATAAAAAAAATTTATCATATTTTGCATGCTTTCAAAAATTTCAATGGCATGGATACAAACACTTCCTCAGTTTATCTAAGAAAAAATAGTATTTAATAGAGTAGTTCTAATGATATGATTGATGATGCATTAATGTGCTTTCTATTCTTGTTAGTGTATGTTCTTATTTCTAATAACCATTGCAAGTTTCTAACTAATTATAAAAATTATAAATCAAATGACATAATTCATATTTTGATTGTCAACAAAAGAAAAGAAAAACTAACATTCATATCTATAAACAGATAAGCATGCTATTTTTTTCTTAAACGATAGCTTAAAAATGAGATATTTTGAAAATAAGTTAATTGAGAATTCATACACTATATTAAGGTGGTGGGTCTCAATAACACTCCACGTTGTAATAATGGTTCATGGTGCCATAAACACTCCACAGTGTAAAGTTTTCAATTCTATCAGTTTGTTGGTATGTCAAGATTTGGGTCCCCACGTGTCCATTGGACCATTAAGGGACAAGATAAAAAGTGGAGTCCCCACTTTTCCTAAATCTAGTTAGAGTAGTTGTGTTTCACCAACACCTCCAGTTGTGAGTGACCCAATACTGCTTGTGAAATGTATAAATAAATCCCTCATCTCCTCATTCATGCATTTGTTAATTTGAGGGTCTAGGAGCTGAGAGATTCAAGCTCTGGTATATGCTCTTCTATTGCACTATCTTAGTAATATTCATAATCAAAGTTGAGTTTTCCTAGCTAAAGATTCACCAAGACATTACAAGATTTTATAATTTGATGAAATATTTTCCAAGTTTTTAAAATATTTTATAATTCAGTGAAATATTCGCCAAGATTTTACAATATCTTATAGTTTATTGAAAGATTTGCCAAGATTTTAGAAGATTATATATAATAGAATGAAATATTAGCCAAATTTTTTATATAGATATTGTATTAAGGATAAAATAGCCTTCAATTTTTCCTATATATTAGGGAGATTCACCCATTTATTATACATAAAAAAATTTGGGAATGTTCTTAAAATTATCCTTGCTTAAGGGCCTATATGTGGTTGAATTGTTATATATATATCTATATATATATATATATATATATATATATAAAGCCTTAATATGAATAGATTGACTACTTAAAACCAAGATCATAACCTTACTTTTTTTTTAAAGGAGAGAAGAAATTTCTTGAACTTTAGCTACCTTGCCTCAAGTGATATGCTCATTACAAAAGATTGTAAAAGAAATTTATAGTTACTTGTACTTATGTTTGTGTACATATAGATTAGTGTCAATAAGATTTCTTTATGTATAGATGAATTAAGGTTAAATATGTTTTAAATTTTAAATTTAAGTTTTATTTAAATTTATTCAAGTTTTAAATATCTTTGTTTGTGACAACCACGAGCGTTTATGCTGCAAGTTTTGTTTTAAAATGTGGATTGGCAAGAAAATATGCTGGCAGATTTTTTTTAATCCTATGAGAATGCCAGGAGTATTGAAAAAAATAAAAATAAAAATACACATTTGAAACTAAACCTGCAACATAAACATTGCATATTTTATTCCAATAAACTTCAATAAGCTAATATAATCATGTAACAAAAGCTAATAACATTTCAAAAAAAAATTGAAAACATTTGAAATT
Organism: Pseudotsuga menziesii; assembly: GCA_001517045.1. Classification (NCBI taxonomy): domain Eukaryota; kingdom Viridiplantae; phylum Streptophyta; class Pinopsida; order Pinales; family Pinaceae; genus Pseudotsuga; species Pseudotsuga menziesii. The sequence continues at coordinate 58,724 of LPNX011109170.1, forward strand.
GACTATTTTATATCTTTGTAACTTAGATTTTTATAAATTTTCTATTTTTAATTTGATTATTGAATTTTTTTTATTTCATATTTTTTTTTCTATTTTAATAAATGTTGAATTCTTATGTAAATGTATGTTGAATTTTTATTTCGTAAAAGTTTCTTATTGGAAATGATACATAGATATGCTAGATTAAGAGCCACTTTCTCTTAAGTAATTATTTTCCTATGTTAATGATTCGATGGAATTGATTATACTTGGCACATGTTCCTAAGTTTAATAAATAAAAAAGTTATTAAATGTGTCACAATGGAATGTGATGTGCAGAGACTTAATTAGAGTGAATTTCATTGCTTCATTCTCAATGGAGCATGAGAGGATATGAGGTTGACCCAAGCGGTGTGGCTCGTCGACGTTCTCGTTCATCGAGGCACGAGGCCACACTAGGGTCAGTTGCCACTAGAGACATCAACAGGAAAGGTAGTTTGCTAGTTCATCCCCATGATATACATCCAAATCCAGAGGAGGAGGAGGTGCACCACAACACATGTACATTAAGTGCATATTTATTTTTATAGATACATTTTCAGTAAATTTTTAATATAAAATGCGTTCAATTTCACTTGCAAGTTATAATGTATATTTTCATTGACATTATTTTTTTGTTTGGATCGTGGGTGCCACCAAGGGATCTTATGATGATGAGTTCATTTGCATGACCCTTGTTGATATCACCACCCAACGAGACTAGGTGCACTCATGCATATGTATATTGTCGCAGGATTCTCCTACCAGATACTCATTACTTATGATGTTGTCAACAATTGATGATTTGTTGTCCCTCTATAGGAGAGTGGGACCTCTTAGTGACATCTGATGTTTTGCATTCTAGAGGAGAAGAGAGGATGTTATGGGTCCCAATAAATGGGACATGGGGAAAGCCTCCACAAGAGTCCATGATGTTAGGGGAAATTTGTTCGACATCCCTCCTGATCATGCTCTCGGTCAACTGCTTAGACTTAGGGAGTTTAAGCTCGAGGACATGGCACCATATGTTTACGATTCATTTATTTGACTATGGGGAGTGCTCCCCCACCATGAACAGATCCCATTATACTTTGTGAAACATGTATATATGTAAAAAAAATTCTAATTATGCACCCAGATTACACCAACACTTGATTTGAATTCTTTGGTGATGGTAGGGGATATAACTACCAGTGCCTTGGATATCACAGAGACCATTCTTTCATTCCACTCCATCCAAGGTTGGTACCAGTTTCAAACAAGATGATTATCAGGTCAGAGGGAGTATTCCATCCATCCCAACTTGCTACAGAGGCTAGGAAGGGGATTGCAGATTCGTTGCTCACTTCCATGGGTAGTGTTATTTTTTTTGTGCAAAGAGAGACATCCAAATCACCCCTTGCACCTCCACATAAAGAGATAGAGTTGGTGGACGATGATCTACTAAATTTCCTTGATTAGGAGGCCTTATGGGGGTATGCTCAGTTAGATTGAGATCCAATGCACAACGCCAGGTATATTTTTGTACAATTATGTATTATTTCATGTTACATCATATTATACATCGTAAATTGAATTCTCAATAATACTTAAAGGGTTTTTTTTATTGATCCATGCAAAGGACCACATTCATGGATGATCTCTTTCACAGTGAGACATTAGTTGTTGGTCCTCAGTAAGGTCTTGTTAATATTTCATTTGCTAACCTAGATATCGATAGTGCTCAATTCAAAATCACAGCAGTAGCATATGCAGAATCACTGAAAGAAACACGATAAGAAGATAGACACAATATTTATCCTGGGAAACCCTCAATGGGAAGAAAACCCAGCCAAAACTTCCTCTGTATAAGATGTATAAGATACATCCATAAAATAGGTGTTCTCCTCCTTGTTGATCTCTCTCTCTCTCTCTCCTATGTGCTACTTAAGTGAGTGAGTCTGTGTTCAAATAAGAATCACAACTCTCCTATTTATACACATTGAGTCAACTGACTTTTACCCTAAACAAGTCAGCCCCACTAAACTGTCTAGGCTGACTTCACCTAGGAAGAATCAAAACAAGATTTTATATTATTAATTAGGGTACTAATGACCCTACTTATAATGGAGGATTTACCTCATGACTCTATGATGACCAATTACAATAGTGACACCCAGATGGAGAAATAATAACATCTCCCTTGGGTTACATCAGTAAAATACATTTAGAATATCCTTTGAAGTTACAATCTTTCAACATTCTCCCTTAACGAGAAGATTATTCTACTGACAACATCATCATATACTATAGGAGAATCAGAGAGACAATTTCTTCAGCGGTATCGAGCTAATACATCTATATGCCATAGGAAGTTTTCACAATTAGTAACTGGAACAGTTACTCTTCAATGTATTCATCTTTTTCATCACACCATCACTTGATCCTTTGGTAGCAACACTTCGATCTTTCGATCCTTCATAGCAGCACTTCGATCTTCTGATCCTTTGAAGCAGTACTTCGATCTTCGATCCTTTGCAGCACTTTCAATCCTCTCGATCCTTCGTGGTAGCACTTTGATCTTTGATCAATTTTGTATCTGTACTTTGATCTTGTTGATCATTTGTAGCAACAACACTTCAATATTCTTGATTCTTTGTAGCCACACTTTGATATTCTCGATCCTTTGCAACTGCACTTGGATCTTCTTGATCCTTTTCCACCATGCTATCTGCAGTACACATGATCTATTTGTAGGATGATCAATCCCTATCACTTTAGGACATAAGTCCAAGGATGATGGAATCCTCCATCAACATGATCCTTTAAATTGATTAGCTAAATTGTCTACAACTGAATGTAGATCTCGATCGCACTTAGATGCAGGCCCTGTCATCCATGAGGACTCATCATAGACCATCCATACCATTATCATTATTACCACTCCTAAGTGAGTGTTATACCACGGTATCTACACTTACGTGTAGGCATACTCTTCCAACTAAGAGTATTATCTATAGAGCAACTCTCAAGCGCATACAAAATGTTAGTCCTCATTGTAGAACATCCTTAGCACTGAGGTTAGGACCACTCCCAAGTGAGTGTTAGAGTACGAAATACATGAGGAATCATCATAGAGAATCCATACCACTAAGGTTAGGACCACTCCCAAGTGAGTGGTATTCTATGGTATCTACATATGAATGTAGGAATACTCTCCATATAAGAGTATTGTGTACAAGGAAGATCTCGAATGCATACAAAATTTCAGTCATGTCATCCATGAGGACTCATCGTAGAGAATCCTTACCCCTGAGGTTAGGACCACTCCTGAACGATTGTTATTCTATGGTATCCACAAATGAATGTGGGTACTCTCCATGTGAGAGTAACATCTGCAAGACCATCCTTAGTAAGGACCACTATCATGAACAAAGTGTTATACCTTCCATCCTCAAGAGACGATACTATCATCCACAAGTGAATGTTAGACCTTGTCATCATCACTGTCATCCATAATCGATGTCAGTCTTATCATCAGTTCCCTTTTCCTAGGAAGTTCCATATTATCAACATGCTCCTCCTTCTTCCGAGGAGGGTTCATTTCTTCGACCCGGTCTTCCTTTCTGAGGAGAGCCCATATATTCAACTTGTTCCTCCTTTTAAAAGAAGGTCCATATCTTCATCATGTGTAGTACCATCATTGTTCCTCCTTACGAGGAAATGATTTTTGAATTACACCAGGGATGATTTTAGGAACCCCCCCTATATTTATATGTATAAAAATTGGGCGAATCTCTCCGATATATAGGAAAATTTGAAGGCAGTTTTATCAATAATATAATATGTATATATAATAAATTTGGTGAATATTTTATTTTATTATATAATGTTGTAAAATTTTGGCGAATATTTCATTTTATTATATAATATTGTAAAATCTTGGCGAATCTTTCATTTTATTATATAATGTTGTAAAAAATTGGCGAATATTTAACTTCATTATAAAAAATTGTAAAAACTAGTGAATCTTTCACTGATTTATATAATATTGTCAAAATAAAAGAATAAAAACATTAGTCAAATAACATGAATCACATCTTCAACAACAGAACATGTAGACTCACAAGTCACAACAGGAAGGTGTCAGTTAAACACAACTGCACTGACTAGATTCAGGGCAAGTGGGGACTCCACTTGTTATCTCGTCCCTTAATGGTCCAACGGACATGTGGGGACCTGAATCTTGACAAACTGATAAACTCATAGAATCATACATTATGCTCGATCTTGGCCTCCACTAGCCAATGATGGTCACGAAGGCTAATACAATTATGTATTGTAATTATGCCAATTGATTATTGCATTAGATGAATGTTGGTCTTGTGCCAATAGGTATCCTACAATGAATGCATAGGAACCTAGTGCATAGACCATTTTTCTCTTTGCTTAGATATGTAGAGCTCGTTTATTTTTTTGAATAACGATAAGCATTTACAAAGAAAATATACCGTCAGCGTAAAATAATTGAAAAATTGAAGAAAATTAATTCATGCAACTAAAATTTAATAAAAGAATCTTTTCTCAAACCCTAAAACCAACCTTGATTCAAGCTACAACAAAGGGTTAAATCAGCATTTCATAACTAATAATAAAAGAGCAAGGCGGAGCTCAACAGGAAGGCAAATGTATTAGGGTTTTTTGCTCTGAGATCGCGCTGAGCCCGAGTGCTCCTGGTGCGTTGGTCGTTCGAGGGGCCTTGCTGGTCGGTGGTCCGGTATGGATCCACCCGACCCCTCCGTTGATGATCGGTTCAAGCTTATTGTGGACGCCTTGCCTTCGGTTCCAGTAGCCGCCGCCCCATCCTCTCGCTTTGTCAAAAGGGCAGACATTCTGGAAGTGAAGCTAAGCTCTGTAGCTTCGAAGAGGAAGGCTGTAGCTCTGTCTGAGAAGGGGCTTATTGGACTCTTCACAGGATTATGGCCATCTCCGCGGTCAGTGGACATTTGGCTAAATAAGAATTGGAGAACCCTAATCCAAGGGGAAGTTCAGCAGATCTTCTGTGGAAAAGGGTATTTTGCCTTCATCTTTGAAAAAAAAGAAGATCGAGACCTAATCTTCAGGAATGGGCCCTATTTTATGGGTCCAAGAGGTATGTATCTGAATAAATGGGACTTATCCTTTAATCCAGAAAAAGATATTCCAAAGGCAGTCCCAGTATGGGTCAAGCTTCCTCACCTTCCTCTTCACTATTGGAATGACGAGGATTTCCGGACAATAGGAAATACCCTAGGGAAATACGTTGACAAATCTGAGCCAAAAGCCCCAATGTTTTCCTGCGCCCGCATTTGTGTTGAAGTTGATCTAGAAAAAGGTCTGCCAGAGTCCATCAATCTATCCATTGACAGATGGACCCATCTCCAGACAGTAGATTATGAACAAATCCCTTTCAAATGTAAATACTGTCATGAATATGGGCACTTTGCCAAATCATGCCCGAAGAAACCAGAGAAACCCATTTCTGAAAGCCCTATCAATGATGGTTGGAATGTATCCAGTGGGAAAAAAACTGTCAAAGCCACAAGGCAGCAGAGCAATGGGGCAAAGAACACCTCCGGAAATAGGTTTGAGGTCTTGGAAGAGGACATTCAGGAAGAGGAGCATCAGGAAACTACAAAAGAGGTGGAGAAGCAGAAGGACCCAATCTCAAAGGAAGCAGACACGCAACAGCCGGAAAAGGAAGATCAGAACGAGGAGGCAGCGCATTCTCCTGCAGGGAAGGAACCAGCAACAATTTCGGAAGGCTCCATCACAAGGTCGAGGGCCAAAGCTAGTACGGAAGAAATAACAGACACATCGACAGAAGAGCAAGAACCTCTATCTAGAAAGGGAAGA
>LPNX011109181.1:9151-22166 GCA_001517045.1 Pseudotsuga menziesii
TCTATAACTCCTAATCTATGATTGTGATAACACATATGACCTATAACCCCTAATATAACCACTAACTATTAAAATGTCTAAGTCATATAAAGTCTAACATTTGATGGACCTCGCTACCCCAAAAATAAGAAATACCTGAAAAATGTGATGATGATGTCATCATCACGTTTTTTCCGGTATTTCTTGTTTTTTTGTTAGCAAGGTCTGTCAAAAGTATGCAGCGTGGGTACTCGTTGGATTCGGAATTGAATTCCGCATCCAACAAGCTCTCTCGCTCAGAATTTGAGTAAAAACACAGGGAGATATGTCGAAAATACGAACACAAAAAGTAGTTTTTTTCATTCTTCCCCAAAATGAATAACTATTATTTTAGTATTTTAACTATTATTTTATTATTTTCCTTAGGAGGGCCATTTTAGACCTCAAATTTCCTCTAATGCCTTCTTTGCTTCCTGAACTTTCAAAATATTATCTAGCCCTTCAAGACAAACGGTTACAATTCTTGGGTCTAGACAGACTAGAAGGTCACAAATAGGTTTAATGCATCCTTGATTAACAAGATATCTACAAACAAAAGCAAGGATCAACAGGTAACAGTACTGTGATAAATTTTGCAAGTTCTCATGCATCTAATTCGCACTGACTACAATGGATTAGCAAAAACGTGTCATCTTTTATAAATGTATTTTCATTTCGTAAGTTAACTCTCTTGATAATTACTAGGCAACTAGTCTTAGCAATATTCAAGTTCATTGTGATGGTTATATAATTCATATAATACATACTTTATTTGTTCATGTGTACCCCCGAAGGTAGCATTATATATAGCCCAAGCTGTTTCTTTTTTAATATCAAACTCAGTAGATTGCAGCAATTGTACAAGAGAAGGAATGATGTTCGCATCGATCACAGCCTGTAAGCCAACCCAAAATCATGATACAAGTTATACATCATTTTATATAGAACAATAAATTCAACGAATTAACACTCTTTATATACATAGAACAGTGGCTACGTAACCTGTATTTGATATTTGTTTCCAGCAGTTATGTTTGAAATGGTCTAGCATGCTTCCTTCTTGATAATTTTCTTATGATTATGATTCAACAATGCCAAGAGGCAGGGAAGTGCTTGATTGTTAATAATGTACTGAGGAAACACCTCAACAAAAAATTACTTAAAAACAATCTACCAAATGAAACCATAAAAAAGATTCACTAAAAAAGATTCTAGCCTTCTAATTGTCTACCTTCAAAATTGTAATCTCTTATTCTAAAACTATATTTTAAAGATAAGGTTCCAAAATTTGATAACACCATCCACAAACTTTTCTTTTGATTGCACTTGATGGTAAGATAAACTTAATTATAGAGGCTTTCAGCATAATCTAATGGGAGACCGTGTACACATTTGTAGTATAATAAGATGATCTCTTTTTGATGGAGAGGTTCTTATATGTGAAAATTGGGTTTAATGTGATAATAAATTAGAAATACTCACCCAATAGTATGAAATTGAAATATCAAAATATCCCAAATTAGTGATTGTGGATTTCTATTAAAATTGTGTTGTATTTTATTCAACCTTAAACACCTTCTGTTAAAATCACTATAAAGATGGTGTAACCAATAAAAAAATAATTGTCAAAATCAAACACAACACAATAATGCACATTGTTACCAAGGTAACAATAATTTTGGATTAGTTTCCATATAGGTAAAGGGCATTTTGGGACACTTATTTTTGTCACTTTTCATAAGCCAAATAGTCATTTTCTAAGTAAACAAAAGACTTTAACAATTATAAATTGAAATAATTTTACATTCCATTTAATTAGATATATTAATAATATAACACTTTTATTATATATATAGAAAATACAAACAAAATCAGCAATGTCATGAGTGAATATTACAAGTCATAGAAAGGATTTTCTTAAAAAAAATGATTCAATATCATATTTTCAGCATCCATATGAATGAAGTTCAGAAGTTGTCTACCAAATGAAGGAATATGGCCATGACATTAGCATAATTTCTCACATCAAACAATTTTAATGTACTTTATCATAGTTACGTGGGAATAACATAACTATATATGAAATAAGACACTAAGAAAACAATTATCAATAACTAAAATCAAATTTTATATACAAAATATAGCTACAAATATATTTTAGCATTTAATAGAGTTTCTATTAGTGGTATTTGTCACAACTTGTTTACCCCTACAATCACAGATGTTAATAACCATTAATATGACCCATAACCAATGTGCCACTAATAGAAACTCTATAACCCCTAATCTATGATTGTGATAACACATATGACCTATAACCCCTAATATAACCACTAACTATTAAAACGTCTTAGTCATATAAATCCTAACATTTGATGGACCTTGCTACCCCAAAAATAAGAAATACCTGAAAAATGTGATGATGATGTCGTCATCACGTTTTTTCCGGTATTTCTTGCTTTTTTGTTAGCAATATCTGTCAAAAGTATGCAGCGTGGTTACTTGTTGGATGCGGAATTGAATTTCGCATCCAAGGAGCTCTCTCGCTCAGAATTTGAGTAAAAACACAGGGAGATATGTCGAAAATACGAACACAAAAAGTAGTTTTTTTCATTCTTCCCCCAAAATTAATAACTATTATTTTATTATTTTAACTATTATTTTATTATTTTCTTTAGGAGGCCCATTTTAGACCTCAAATTTCCTCTAATGCCATCTTTGCTTCCTGAACTTTCAAAATATTATCTATCCCTTCAAGACAAGCGGTGACAATTCTTGGGTCTAGACAGACTAGAAGGTCACAAATAGGTTTAATGCATCCTTGATTAACAAGATATCTGCAAACAAAAGCAAGGATCAATAGGTAACAGTACTGTGATAAATGTTGCAAGTTCTCATGCATCTGATTCGCACTAACTACAATGGATTAGAAAAAACATGTCATCTTTTATAAATATATTTTCATTTCGTAAGTTAACTCTCTTGATAATTACTAGACAACTAGTCTTAGAAATATTCAAGTTCATTGTGATGGTTATATAATTCATATAATACATACTTTATTTGTTCATGTGTACCCCCGAAGGGAGCATTATATATAGCCCAAGTTGTTTCTTTTTTAATATCAAACTCAGCAGATTGCAGCAATTGTACAAGAGGAGGAATGATGTTCGCATCGATCACAGCCTGTAACCCAACCCAAAATCATGATACAACTTATACATCATTTTATATAGAACAAGAAATTCAACGAAGTAACACTCTTAATATACATAGAACAGTGGCTACGTAACCTGTATTTGATATTTGTTTCCAACAGTTATGTTTGAAATGGTCCAACATGCTTCCTTCTTGATAATTTTCATATGATTATGAGTCAACAATGCCAAGAGGCAGGGAAGTGCTTGATTGTTAATAATGTACCAAGGAAACACCTCATCAAAAAATTACTTAAAAACAATCTACCAAATGAAACCATAAAAAAGATTCACCAAAAAAGATTCTAGTCTTCTAACTGTCTACCTTCAAAATTGTGATCTCTTATTCTAAAACTATACTTTAAAGATAAGGTTCCAAAATTTGATAACACCATCCACAAACTTTGTTTTTGATTGCACTTGATGGTAAGATAAACTTAATTATAGAGGCTTTCAACATAATCTAATGGGAGACTGTGTACACATTTGTAGTATAATAAGATGCTCTCTTTTTCATGGAGAGGTTCTTATATGTGAAAATTGGGCTTAGTGTGATAATAAATTAGAAATACTCACTCAATAGTATGAAATTGAAATATCAAAATATCCCAAATTAGTGATTGTGGATTTCTATTAAAATTTTGTTGTATTTTATTCAACCTTAAACACCTTCTGTTAAAATCACTATAAAGATGGTGTAACCAATAAAAAAATAATTGTCAAAATTGTCAAAATCAAACACAACACAATAATGCACATTGTAACCAAGGTAACAATAATTTTGGATTAGTTTCCATATAGGTAAAGGGCATTTTGGGACACTTATTTTTGTCACTTTTCATAAGCCAAATAGTCATTTCCTAAGTAAACAAAAGACTTTAACAATTATAAATTGAAATAATTTTACATTCCATTTAATTAGATATATTAATAATATAACACTTTTATTATATATATAGAAAATACAAACAAAATCAGCAATGTCATGAGTGAATATTACAAGTCATAGAAAGGATTTTCTTAAAAAAAATGATTCAATATCATATTTTCAGCATCCATATGAATGAAGTTCACAAGTTGTCTACCAAATGAAGGAATATGGCCATGACATTAGCATAATTTCTCACATCAAACAATTTTAATGTATTTTTATCATAGTTACGTGGGAATAACATAACTATATATGAAATAAGACACTGAAAAAACAATTATCAATAACTAAAATCAGATTTTATATACAAAATATAGCTGCAAATATATTTTAGCATTTAATAGAGTTTCTATTAGTGGTATTTGTCACAACTTGTTTACCCCTACAATCACCCATGTTAATAACCATTAGTATGACCCATAACCAATGTACCACTAATAGAAACTATATAACCCCTAATCTATGATTGTGATAACACATATGACCTATAACCCCTAATATAACCACTAACTATTAAAACGTCTAAGTCATATAAAGTCTAACATTTGATGGACCTCGCTACCCCAAAAATAAGAAATACCTGAAAAATGTGATGATGATGTCATCATCACATTTTTTCTCGTATTTCTTGTCTTTTTGTTAGCAAGGTCTATCAAAAGTATGCAGTGTGGGTACTCGTTGGATGCGGAATTGAATTCCACATCCAATGAGCTCCCTCGCGCAGAATTTGAGTAAAAACACAAGGACATATGTCGAAAATACGAACACAAAAAGTAGTTTTTTTTATTCTTCCTTTAAAATTAATAACTATTATTTTATTATTTTAATTATTATTTTATTATTTTCCTTAGGAGGCCCATTTTAGACCTCAAATTTCCTCTAATGCCTTCTTTGCTTTCTGAACTTTCAAAATATTCTCTAGCCCTTCAAGACAAACGGTTACAATTCTTGGGTCTAGATAGACTAGAAGGTCACAAAGAGGTTTAATGCATCCTTGATTCACAACCTATCTGCAAACAAAAGCAAGGATCAACAGGTAACAGTATTGTAATAAATGTTGCATGTTCTCATGCATTTGATTCGCACTGACTACAGTGGATTAGCAAAAACGTGTCATCTTTTATAAATATATTTTCATTTCGTAAGTTAACTCTCTTGATAATTACTAGACAACTAGTCTTACCAATATTCAAGTTCATTGTGATGGTTATATAATTCATATAATACATACATTATTTGTTCATGTGTACCCCCGAAGGCAGCATTATATATAGCCCAAGTTGTTTCTTTTTTAATATCAAACTCAGCAGATTGCAGCAACTGTACAAGAGGAGGAACGATGTTCGCATCGATCACAGCCTGTAAGCCACACCAAAATCATGATACAACTTACACATCATTTTATATAGAACAAGAAATTTAATGAACTATCACTCTTAATATACATAGAACAATGGCTACGTAACCGGTATTTGATATTTGTTTCTAGCAATTATGTTTGAAATGGTCCAGCATGCTTCCTTCTTGATAATTTTCTTATGATTATGAGTCAACAATGCCAAGAGGAAGGGAAGTGCTTGATTGTTAATAATGTACAGAGGAAACACCTCAGCAAAAAATTACTTAAAAACAACCTACCAAATGAAACCATAAAAAAGATTCACTAAAAAAGATTCTAGTCTTCTAATTGTCTACCTTCAAAATTGTGATCTCTTATTCTAAAACTATATTTTAAAGATAAGGTTCCAAAATTTGATAACACCATCCACAAAATTTGCTTTTGATTGCACTTGATGGTAAGATAAACTTAATTATAGAGGATTTCAGCATAACATAATGGGAGACCGTGTACACATTTGTAGTATAATAAGATGCTGTCTTTTTCATGGAGCAGTTCTTATATGTGAAAATTGGGCTTAGTGTGATAATAAATTAGAAATACTCACTCAATAGTATGAAATTGAAATATCAAAATATCCCAAATTAGTGATTGTGGATTTCTATTAAAATTGTGTTGTATTTTATTCAACCTTAAACACCTTCAGTTAAAATCACTATAAAGATGGTGCAACCATTAAAAAAAGAATTGTCAAAATTGTCAAAATCAAACACAACACAATAATGCACATTGTAACCAAGGTAACAATAATTTTGGATTAGTTTCCATATAAGTAAAGGGCATTTTGGGACACTTATTTTTGTCACTTTTCATAAGCCAAATAGTCATTTTCTACGTAAACAAAAGACTTAAACAATTATAAATTGAAATAATTTTACATTCCATTTAATTGGATATATTAATAGTATAACACTTTTATTATATATATAGAAAATATAAACAAAATCAGCAATGTCATGAGTGAATATCACAAGTCATAGAAAGGATTTACTTAAAAAAATGATTCAATATCATATTTTCAGCATCCATATGAATGAAGTTCACAAGTTGTCTGCCAAATGAAGGAATATGGCCATGACATTAGCATAATTTCTCACATCAATCAATTTTAATGTATTTTATCATAGTTACGTGGCAATAACATAACTATATATGAAATAAGACACTAAAAAAACAATTATCAATAACTAAAATCAGATTTTATATACTAAATATAGCTGCAAATATATTTTAGCATTTAATAGAGTTTCTATTAGTGGTATTTGTCACAACTTGTTTACCCCTACAATCACCCATGTTAATAACCATTAATATGACCCATAACCAATGTACCACTAATAGAAACTCTATAACCCCTAATCTATGATTGTGATAACACATATGACCTATAACCCCTAATATAACCACTAACTATTAAAAATTCTAAGTCATATCAAGTCTAACATTTGATCGACCTCGATACCCCAAAATAAAGAAATACCTGAAAAATGTGTTGACGATGTCATCATCACATTTTTTCCTGTATTTTTTGTCTTTTTGTTAGCAAGCTCTGTCAAAAGTATGCAGCGTGGGTACTCGTTGGATGCGGAATTGAATTCTGCATCCAACGAGCTCTCTCGCTCAGAATTTGAGTAAAAACACAGGGAGATATGCCGAAAATACGAACACAAAAAGTAGTTTTTTTCATTCTTCCTCCAAAATTAATAATTATTATTTTATTATTTTAACTATTATTTTATTATTTTCCTTAGGAGGCCCATTTTAGACCTAAAATTTCCTCTAATGCCTTCTTTGCTTCTTGAACTTTCAAAATATTCTCTAACCTTTCAAGACAAACGGTTACAATTCTTGGGTCTAGACAGACTAGAAGGTCACAAAGAGGTTTAATGCATCCTTGATTCACAAGATATCTGGAAGCAAAAGCAAGGATCAACAGGTAACAGTACTGTAATAAATGTTGCAAGTTCTCATGTATCTGATTCGCACTGACTACAACGGATTAGCAAAAGCGTGTCATCTTTTATAAATATATTTGCATTTCGTAAGTTAACTCTCTTGATAATTACTAGACAACTAGTCTTATCAATATTCAAGTTCATTGTGATGGTTATATAATTCATATAATACATACTTTATTTGTTCATGTGTACCCCCGAAGGCAGCATTATATATAGCCCAAGCTGTTTCTTTTTTAATATCAAACTCAGGAGATTGCAGCAATTGTACAAGAGGAGGAATGATGTTCGCATCGATGACAGCGTGTAAGCCAACCCAAAATCATGATACAACTTATACATCATTTTATATAGAACAATAAATTCAACGAAGTAACACTCTTAATATACGTAGAACAGTGGCTACGTAACCTGTATTTGATATTTGTTTCCAACAGTTATGTTTGAAATGGTCCAGCATGCTTCCTTCTTGATAATTTTCTTATGATTATGATTCAACAATGCCAAGAGGTAGGGAAGTGCTTGATTGTTAATAATGTACTAAGGAAACACCTCAGCAAAAAATTACTTAAAAACAATCTACCAAATGAAACCATAAAAAAGATTCACTAAAAAAGATTCTAGTCTTCTAACTGTCAACCTTCAAAATTGTGATCTCTTATTCTAAAACTATATTTTAAAGATAAGGTTCCAAAATTTGATAACACAATCCAAAAACTTTTCTTTTGATTGCACTTGATAGTAAGATAAACTTAATTATAGAGACTTTCAGCATAATCTAATGGGAGACTGTGTACACATTTGTAGTATAATAAGATGCTCTCTTCTTCATGGAGAGGTTCTTATATGTGAAAATTGGGCTTAGTGTGATAATAAATTAGAAATACTCACTCGGTAGTATGAAATTGAAATATCAAAATATCCCAAATTAGTGATTGTGGATTTCTATTAAAATTGTGTTGTATTTTCTTCAACATTAAACACCTTCTGTTAAAATCACTATAAAGATGGTGTAACTAATAAAAAAATAATTGTCAAAATTGTCAAAATCAAACACAACACAATAATTCACATTGTAACCAAAGTAACAATAATTTTGGATTAGTTTCCATATAGGTAAAGGGCATTTTGGGACACTTATTTTTGTCACTTTTCATAAGCCAAATAATCATTTTCTAAGTAAACAAAAGACTTTAACAATTATAAATTGAAATAATTTTACATTCCTTTTAATTAGATATATTAATAATATAACACTTTTATTATATATATAGAAAATACAAACAAAATCAGTAATGTCATGAGTGAATATTACAAGTCATAGAAAGGATATACTTAAAAAAAATGATTCAATATCATGTTTTCAGCATCCATATGAATGAAGTTCACAAGTTGTCTACCAAATGAAGGAATATGGCCATGACATTAGCATAATTTCTCACATCAAACAATTTTAATGTATTTTATCATGGTTACGTGGGAATAACATAACTATATATGAAATAAGACACTAAAAAAACAATTATCAATAACTAAAATCAGATTTTATATACAAAATATAGCTGCAAATATATTTTAGCATTTAATAGAGTTTCTATTAGTGGTATTTGTCACAACTTGTTTACCCCTACAATCACCCATGTTAATAACCATTAATATGACCCATAACCAATGTGTCACTAATAGAAACTCTATAACCCCTAATATATGATTGTGATAACACATATGACCTATAACCCCTAATATAACCACTACCTATTAAAACGTCTAAGTCATATAAAGTCTAACATTTGATGGACCTCGCTACCCCAAAAATAAGAAATACCTGAAAAATGTGATGATGATGTCATCATCACGTTTTTTCTGGTATTTCTTTTTTTTTGTTAGCAAGGTCTGTCAAAAGTATGGAACGTGGGTACTCGTTGGATGCGGAATTGAATTCCGCATCCAATGTGCTCTCTCACTCAGAATTTGAGTAAAAACACGGGGAGATATGTCGAAAATACGAACACAAAAAGTAGTTTTTTTCATTCTTCCTCCAAAATTAATAACTATTATTTTATTATTTTAACAATTATTTTATTATTTTCCTTAGGAGGCCCATTTTAGACCTCAAATTTCCTCTAATTCCTTCTTTGCTTCCTGAACTTTCGAAATATTCTCTAGCCCTTCAAGACAAACGGTTAAAATTCTTTGGTCTAGACAGACTAGAAGGTCACAAAGAGGTTTAATGCATCCTTGATTCACAAAATATCTGCAAACAAAAGCAAGGATCAACAGGTAACAGTACTGTAATAAATGTTGCAAGTTCTCATGCATCTGATTCGCATTGACTACAATGGATTAGACAAAGCATGTCATCTTTTATAAATATATTTGCATTTCATAAGTTAACTCTCTTGATAATTACTAGACAACTAGTCTTAGCAATATTCAAGTTCATTGTGATGGTTATATAATTCATATAATACATACTTTATTTGTTCATGTGTACCCCTGAAGGCAGCATTATATATAGCCCAAGCTGTTTCTTTTTTAATATCAAACTCAGCAGATTGCAACAATTGTACAAGAGGAGGAATGATGTTCGCATCGATCACAACCTGTAAACCAACCCAAAATCATGATACAACTTATAAATCATTTTATATAGTACAATAAATTCAACGAAGTAACACTCTTAATATACATAGAACAGTGGCTACGTAACTTGTATTTGATATTTGTTTTCAGCAGTTATGTTTGGAATGGTCTAGCATGCCTCCTTCTTGATAATTTTCTTATGATTATGAGTCAACAATGCCAAGAGGCAGGAAAGTGCTTGATTGTTAATAATGTACTCAGGAAACACCACAGCAAAAAATTACTTAAAAACAATCTACCAAATGAAACCATAAAAAAGATTCACTAAAAAAGATTCTAGTCTTCTAACTGTCTACCTTCAAATTTGTGATCTATTATTCTAAAACTATATTTTAAAGATAAGGTTCCAAAATTTGATAACACCATCCACAAACTTTGCTTTTGATTGCACTTGATGGTAAGATAAACTTAGTTATAGAGGCTTCCAGCATAATATAATGGGAGACCGTGTACACATTTGTAGTATAATAAGATGCTCTCTTTTTCATGGAGAGGTTCTTATATGTGAACATTGGGCTTAGTGTGATAATAAATTAGAAATACTCACTCAATAGTATGAAATTGAAATATCAAAATATCACAAATTAGTTATTGTGGATTTCTATTAAAATTGTGTTGTATTTTATTCAACCTTAAACACCTTCTGTTAAAATCACTATAAAGATGGTGTAACCAATAAAAAAATAATTGTCAAAATTGTCAAAATAAAACACAACACAATAATGCACATTGTAACCAAGGTAACAATAATTTTGGATTAGTTTCCATATAGGTAAAGGGCATTGTGGGACACTTATCCTTGTCACTTTTCATAAGCCAAATAGTCATTTTCTAAGTAAACAAACGAATTTAACAATTATAAATTGAAATAATTTTACATTCCATTTAATTAGATATATTAATAATATAACACTTTTATTATATATATAGAAAATACAAACAAAATCAGCAATGTCATGAGTGAATATTACAAGTCATAGAAAGCATTTACTTAAAAACAATGATTCAATATCATATTTTCAGCATCCATATGAATGAAGTTCAGAAGTTGTCTGCCAAATGAAGGAATATGGCCATGACATTAGCATAATTTCTCACATCAAACAATTTTAATGTATTTTATCATAGTTACGTGTGAATAACATAACTATATATGAAATAAGACACTAAAAAAACAATTATCAATAACTAAAATCAGATTTTATAAACAAAATATAGCTGCAAATATATTTTAGCATTTAATAGAGTTTCTATTAGTGGTATTTGTCACAACTTGTTTACCCCTACAATCACCCATTTTAATAACCATTAATATGACCCATAACCAATGTGCCACTAATAGAAACTCTATAACCCCTAATCTATGATTGTGATAACACATATGACCTATAACCCCTAATATAACCACTAACTATTAAAATGTCTAAGTCATATAAAGTCTAACATTTGATGGACCTCGCTACCCTAAAAATAAGAAATACCTGAAAATTGTGATGATGATGTCATCATCACATTTTTTCCGGTATTTCTTGTTTTTTTGTTAGCAAGGTCTGTCAAAAGTATGCAGCGTGGGTACTCGTTGGATGTGGAATTGATTTCCGCTTCCAACGAGCTCTCTCGCTCAGAATTTGAGTAAAAACACAAGGAGATATGTCGAAAATACGAACACAAAATGTAGTTTTTTTCATTCTTCCTCCAAAATTAATAACTATTATTTTATTATTTTAACTATTATTTTATTATTTTCCTTAGGAGGCCCATTTTAGACCTCAAATTTCCTCTAATGCCTTCTTTACTTCCTGAACTTTTAAAATATTCTCTAGCCCTTCAAGACAAACGGTTACAATTCTTGGGTCTAGACAGACTAGAAGGTCACAAAGAGGTTTAATGCATCCTTGATTCACAATATATCTGCAAACAAAAGCAAGGATCAACACGTAACAGTACTGTAATAAATGTTACAATTTCTCATGCATCTGATTCGCATTGACTACAATGAATTAGCAAAAATGTGTCATCTTTTATAAATATATTTGCATTTTGTAAGTTAACTCTCTTGACAATTACTAGACAACTAGTCTTAGCAATATTCAAGTTCATTGTGATGATTATATAATTCATATAATAGATACTTTATTTGTTCATGTGTACCCCCGAAGGCAGCATTATATATAGCCCAAGCTGTTTCTTTTTTAATATCAAACTCAGCAGATTGCAGCAATTGTACAAGAGGATGAATGATGTTCACATCGATCACAGCCTGTAAGCCAACCCAAAATCATGATACAACTTATACATCGTTTTATATAGAACAAGAAATTCAATGAAGTAACACTCTTAATATACATAGAACAGTGGCTACATAAACTGTATTTGTTTTTTGTTTCCAGCAGTTATGTTTGAAATGGTCTAGCATGGTTCCTTCTTGATATTTTTCTTATGATTATGAGTCAACAATGCCAAGAGGCAGGGAAGTGCTTGATTGTTAATAATGTACTGAGGAAACACCTCAGCAAAAAATTACTTAAAAACAATCTACCAAATGAAACCATAACTCTAGTCTTCTAACTCTCTAGTCTTCTAACTCTCTACCATCAAAATTGTGATCTCTTATTCTAAAAAAGATTCTGGTCTTCTAACTCTCTACCATCAAAATTGTGATCTCTTATTCTAAAACTATATTTTAAAGATAAGGTTCCAAAATTTGATAACACCATCCACAAACTTTGCTTTTTGTAATATCCCTCTTTTTATAGCGCTAAATATGTTGTAATAACATATATTATGCCTAAATTAACTTATAGACATAACCACCTTTTATAAAGTAGCCCTATATCATAGTGAGGAGATATATATATATATATATATATAT
>LPNX011109206.1:0-47846 GCA_001517045.1 Pseudotsuga menziesii
ATCCTTTAGTGTTAGATTGTTTATTTCTATTGCATATTGGAGAAGATTGATTTCTGGAGTCTAGCTGTCTGTTGTGGTACCCCAAGCCATAGTAATTTCTCTCCGTAACAGGGCTGGATGGCTTGTAACTTGTATATATCCTGCTTGAGGCTCCCTCTTCCAAGCTAGTTAGAGCTAGACTGAAGGGCTTGCCATTGTAATACTGTTGTAATCTTTCAATTGTTGAAATAAAAAAGATTTGGAGGCTAAACAGTGTAATGCTATCATATGTGTGGATTAATCATTGCCTTACGGCTATTGATGTTGCCGACTTCTCTCTCAATTTCTGCATCTGAACCCTGTCTAGCTTGAACGATTCAGCTGAATCAATAGGAGTATAGTTGGGAAAGTAAGGTTGCTTGTTTTTATTATATCTCATAGAATATATGTTATAATATATTGATTATACATGTTTAATAATTTTATTTGCATGTAATCCTTGTTTCTTTTTCATATATATCTCCAGATCTCATGAGGTTTCGTGCAAGATTGTGTGTTTAACTTTCAGGTAGCAAGGATTGGTTGAGCTGTGGATATAAGGATTGGATGAGCTGTGGATCTAGTTTGACTCCACTACACATCCAAATTTTTGTTAATACATTGCCCCTCTGCATTCCACTAACAAGTTTCCTCTGCAGATCTGCTTCAACAACAAGCACCTTTCTTCCCCTTTCTCTCCTTTAAAATCTAAAATTTTCCTCAAATTGGTTACTTAAAAGGTTTCTTATTACTCTGATCTGTCTCACTAAGAAAAATACACATATATCTAATCAGTAATATCCCTCCCAAAGTCTATATCTTAATTTTTGTTTTGCACCTAAAGTTCAATTTCAAGAGATCTAGCTAAAAGTACCTTATTTTCGCAAGCAATTTAGTGAAAATTCATAGCTGGCTGTTAAGGTAGTTTCATTTGATGTTCGATAAGTTTAATATTATACAATATCAGTGCAATTTAATTGGCTGCACAAACAGTAAGCCAAGATCCAAAGGAAATCTTGCTTTCCTTGGTTCCTTGTTCGTTGTTTTTAGCTAGTTTAACCGCATTATTTTTAAGATAAAGTAGGCTGATCCAAAGGTACTATTAAAGTACCTTTGGGAATATGTTATTCTAAATTTCTCATGTCCTTTATCAGGTATGATAGAAATAAAAGGAAGCTTCTGTCTAAAGTGGTCTCAGGAGCATTCAAATCCCCCCAGGGGTCTCCCTTTTCGCCAAAAAAAATCTTAATTGTTTTGCAAAATTCTAAAAACTTGGTTTCAGCCTGTATAAGGACCAAGAAAGTTCTGATTTATCAGTCCTATGATATTGTAACCATTAATAAATAATATTTTCCTTTGGAATATGTCACGTCCCCATGCCTCCGACCGACAAAGAGGACGCGATCTACGAACTCTATCAGACCGGGCTAACTGCCCATGAACATGTACAGGCTTAAAATACAGTGCTGAAATGCTAAAACAGAATGCTGGGAAAGAATGCATGACAGTATAACATGCATAATTTAATTTTTCATCATACACAGATTAATTAATTCATCTTGCACAGATGCAATTGTATATTATGCGCAGCTATGATTATCTATCTTGCACAGCGGAATCAATGTGCATTCAACAAGCAGAATTCAACATGTTCATTTCATTTTAATTAACAGTAATATAGAATTGCAGAGGTAAAATGCACAAGATTACTTATCTTATGAAAGCTTTGCTCCACAACCAGCTATGTCGCTGCAACGTTCCACCCAACCATAGGCCAGCGTGCTCATCAATCTCTCAGCAACGCTGCCACCCCCGAGCTGGGCATGATTCTCCAAGGAATAAGGGAACTAGCAGGCTTACACATAGCTAGGATACACAAAACCCATAGCCAAGCCAACCAAGTTGGGTTTATCAGTCCATTAAGGAGCTGATGAAGGCAATTTGCTAAGCTGGTGAGCTCATAACAGAGCCAAGAACACCTACACTAGAACTAGCCTGACCTCTAAGACACCCATCCACACCCAACACAAGGAATCAATCCCTTCTCTGCTACACAGTCCCTCAGGCCCTGCATTCCCTTCCAGTGCTATTCAGGGGTGATGGAGAAGAAGGCCAGCCCTCTAGCTCCGCCTGTGTGGTTTCTAGCACTAGGTTTATCAAGCAACTAAGCCAACACCCTTGCTCCCAATACAGTCCGAACACCAACAATTGCACTCCGGCAATTAATTCAGCTCTCACAGCTTAAACAGGGAAAAACGAATTACACAGCCCCACCCATAACAGCAAAAACGGCTCACACATGAGGAAACACACACAGTCCTGAAGCTTATCATTGAACCCAACTCACAGCAGGGGAAAAACGCCCCAAACAGCCAGTGTGTGAGACCCAAAAGTCAGTGGGACAGCCAAAAACGTGAGTGGCCCTTCACGGCTATGGTAAAACACATGAAATCACAAAAACGTGAATAGAAAATACACCAGCAGCTCCAAAAATGTGAGAGAGATAACCCAGGCCCTGGCATTACAAAAACGACCTCCCATCCATGGGAAAAATGAAGCCACAGCCAAAAACGTGAATGAAAGACACAGGAAAAACTCTAGCTGCTCCCAAAAACGTGAGAAAACTGAAAAAACGTGAATGCCTAGCAGAATGGCCTGCGTTTTTGGGTATTTTTCCTGCCAGGGAAGTCAGAACACGATTTTCCAAAAATGGGTCTCTGCCCAATTCGAATTTGGTTGCCCATACTCTTCCCCTTCC
The DNA here is from genome assembly GCA_001517045.1 of Pseudotsuga menziesii. Classification (NCBI taxonomy): domain Eukaryota; kingdom Viridiplantae; phylum Streptophyta; class Pinopsida; order Pinales; family Pinaceae; genus Pseudotsuga; species Pseudotsuga menziesii. Next base: position 2,777 of record LPNX011109206.1, read on the forward strand.
ATGCATTAACTAACTCAACCACATTCTGGTAGAAACAAATGATTGGGGAAAAAGACAAGAAAGGTAGTTGACAGTTTGATGGGTTCTCTCATAGACATTTGGCTTCTCCCCATTGGCTAAGGATTGACAAATTCCCAACCCCACATCCTTATCCTTGGAAAAATCATGCCCCATTCGATTTGGTTGCCGTGACCGTATATGGTTGTGCTCATTTTAATTAATTATAGATGCATATTTACATGATGCTGAAACTTAATATGTGCTGCACGCCCCGATATTCAATCGGTGACGATTTAAATCCCAAAACATAGCATAGCCGATCAATGGCGGGGCCTTGGCCTTTAGCTCCACACCATGATCCTTTACAATATATACATCATGTACATTTAATGTAACGGGGTCAAAACTGGGGCATTACAGAATAGGCTCTTTTGAGCCCATTCCCCATCCCCCCTGGGGGGATTCGCGTCGGTGCCATTTTCATCGTTTTCTGCTTATTTATTTTTTACTAGAATTGATCTGATTTGAAGGGTATTATACTTGATCTTGTTATTAATTCCATACTCCATATCTTACATTTCAAAGTAATCATAATACTTACCCCACGATTTCCCGAGTGACCCGAAAGGGGAAAGAGATTCATGGTAGGATTAATCAGAAAACTAGATTTGTGTAGTTGTTTTATTTTTCATATTTTGTTTATCAGCAACTTTAAAATTAACCCCTCCTTGATTCCTTGATTGAGATCCACTTGGATCGAAAGAGGTTCTTGGAGGCTTTTCTTTTAAACAAGAACACATCTTTTTAAAACTTATTAAAATTTACAAGACTCCAGTGTGTATACTCTGCACTTGGCTGTGGTTCATCTGATCAGTCAAGCTATATCAAAATCACTTGGGTGACTAGTATAATTAGGACTCACTCTCCCAAACTGACAAACCATCAGGTGAAAATCCAACACCTCGATGAAAACTTTACGGTGGAAAAATACCCAAAGGAAGCGAGAACTTCTGAAAAGTGACCTCGGGGCGCTGATCTCTGTCACACCCTAACAGGTGTGTTACGAACAATAGCCCCAGAGACTCCATTTCATCCAACATATTCCTTGCGGGTAGCCGTGAAGGTTTTGTTTTGGACATACTCGAAGTACTCTCGGGTATATCCGGAGTCCCCCCTTAGCCTAATTTAATCAACTCATACTTCAATTTTAACTTAAAACATACCAAGATGCAATCATAAAACATTCATTCCGAGCACATGCAAGCACACTGATCTTGTTGATTTGACTCCATTTTAAGGCACTGGTCTTTTTTGCTTCATATATATATTGTATATCATCTTTGTGCTTTCGTGTGTTTATCTTCGTATATTGTCATCTTTAATTGTTTATAGTTAAAATATTCAAACTCCTAAATAACTGATTCAGTTTAACATCACCACACTAAGAAATCATCCTTAGTAACTTAATAGGATCTACCCCCCTTGGCTTCGTTAGGAGTTGGGCTTAAATGGAGGAGTCAAGAACAAGGTGACAGCCTTGACTCGAGACTTTCCCCCAAGGACACACCGAGTGGCTTGAATATTTCTGCCACGTGATCCAGGTGTGTGAAAGGAGGCAACACCTTCCATCTCTACCATGACATCATTGAGATTGTGCACTAATCCAATATGTCAGCAAAGAGGTTTCATTCTAGATAATTAGCAATGAATATTTGTATAGTACCATGGGATACTTACCCATCACATGCATATTAGTAGTATACTATCATTAATGCAAACATTCTATCATGCATAACAAAAAATACCATGAAACGACAATTGAACACATATCGTTATTTGTTTCATGGGTAAACTCCTTCTTGAGCCTTCAACTTCATCATATTCTTCATTTATAACAACATCATTTCTTATCCAAATGCTAAGATGTATAAGAGGTTCTTCAAGAGTTGAGTCCTTCGTATTCCTCATTGCTTGAGGGATCTTCTTTGGATTGTGAGAGCTTGATCTTCAGTTGCTCCGATTTTCTCTTCCCTTATTATGAGTCAAGATTCTTCTACTGTGTGCTATTCCCAGAGTCTACTGAAGGTAATCACTTCCTTTTGGCACACATTCCTCGAATGAATGAATCCCATGATCCTGGGAGGCCATTCAAGATGGTTATAACAATATTTCATTCTTCTTCGATTGCTTCATCATAGCATCGAACACTTCCTTTTGGTGTCTTGAAGGATGACACATGAGGAATGAGATGATCTTTAATAGAATTTGCAACGATTCAAGGATCACAAAGTTCCTATACTTCTTCTAATTTATATTCTTCCCTTCAAATAGCTTGGTCAAGTAATAAAACATCTCTTTAGGTTTCTTTAGGGAATACACTTGTGGTATACGGTAATCCTTGATAGAATCAGCAATAATCCTCTTGGCCTTGACCATGTTCTTCTTGTGTAAGGTTTCAGCATTATCTCCCTCTGGAACTGGAACCTCTCCACTTATGTAGGTTCCCAACTCATTTTCTTTAAGAACTAGTGAAATTCCATACTTCCATGCTTGGAAGTTGTTAGGTTCATCGGGATTGTCATCAAGGTGGCGTGATTAGTCATTTTGAAATGAGAACCTCAAATGTAAATAATAAAAATTTAGATCTTACCAATTTGAGGTGTCCATCCTAGTTCCAGAGCTGGCTGATCTAGGGTTTGTCAGAGAAACCCTAAGTTTCAATACTTGGAATTTCAAAATTTTGATTGGATAGAAATATGGGCATCTTCAAGGAGAGCTTTCTAATGTACTCCTTTTCTTAAAATAGTGGAGGGAAGCTCCCAGAATAAGAAGCCCTTGTTTTCTAATTTCTTCTACAGAAATGTATGATATTGTTTGTATAGCATCTACAAAAGTACTACTCCCCTTTGTTAGAAATTTTGTACTAAGGTATCCTTGTCTGTCCTATTTCCCACACCACAAGTTTGAACAGAATTTGTTTCACCAATTGGGACTTATGAGATTTTTCCCAAGGTGACTTGTTTCAAGACTGTTCAACATATTTAACTTGTATATACTACCACATGTCACTATTTCACCTTAGGGGTATGAAACATTTACCATAGATAGTAAATTCCATTCCCTATTTGGAACATCTTGAGAAATTTCATTTGGACCTTCGTAGCCCGAGATATAGCAATTTTCCCTAGGTGTCCATTTTAGGGATGAACCCAGGGAGAGGCTGGAACCCTAATTTGGAGGAATCATATCTCCCGAAATATAGTGAATATTAGGATGAAAAATTTACATAGGTTACATCAGGAATTTATATTTGGATTGTAAGAGTTTTGACTCCTCCTTATCCAATATCGAGATATAGTGAATGCACCAAAATGACTAGTTTTAGTATTTTAGGGTTTTTTGGTCAGGGGTCAAATTAGGGTTTGAATTTTGTGGTGTTTTACCCAACCAAAATTTTTGATCTTGGTCTATAAATTTTGATTTTGAGGAGGAGATAAATACTATGCTAAGCTCACTCAAAAATTCATCTTCTGTGAAAATCCCTAATTTCTCGCTGTAGTGACAGGTCATAAACTAAAAATGCCCGAAATCAAATGCTGCTTCGACATAAAGATGTGCCCTTCAATGAAGAGTTATACTATCCTCCTTTTCCTAATTATCTATGGAGAGAGACCCAAAAATTAAGAAGCCCTAGCTTTCACAAATGCACAATGTCTTATTTCTCAGACTAGCTCTGATACCATGTTAGATTTTTATCATTTAGTCAATATGATATTAGCTTCTTATATAAGAGAATAACATGGAAAACAATAATCAAAAGAGAAAAGAGACACAAAGAGTTTTCCTTAGGGAAACCATAAAGTATAAAACCCCGAAACTTCCTCAGAGATAGAATGAGCACCGATGGAAAAAGTAAAACCAAAAGACAGAAAGATGATCTCCGATAGTTGTTCTCTCTCTCACTTGTGCGAGCTCCTATTCTATCACTCATGTGATATAGTTGAGTGACTATGTGTTTCAAATAGAGACCCTCACTCTCTATTTATACTAGTTTTCCACTTGACAATTACTTACCAGGGCCAACCTCACTAGGAGAGTCTAATAACCCTAGTACCCCTCAACTATGGGGACTTTTTCACTGGCTTACAAAGGAGGGTTAGCCTTTATGAATTTACATTAATGATTACATTATTAATTATCCCAATAGGAACATCAGGGTGCAAATAAATACAATATATATAAAATATACAAGTGAATACATTCCAAAGTTACAAACACATCAACACATTTTTCCATATATTAATTGGTTCAATTAGTCCTTAGTTGACTAATTTTAGGTAGATGCCCGACTCATGTAATTGTGGTCTACCAATTTGTTCCAAAGTATCATGAGTCATGATATTTACTTGCGATCTAAAGTCGATAATGATTTGTCAACCATGGTAACCTTTTATTTCCAAATCGACAAGGGGGTTGACATCATTTTTATCTTTCATATTTAGACATCGTATATCCTTATATTTTTTTCCTTTGGCATACTTGCTTTTGATGTTATAAATTATGTATATTAACTTTTATACCACTTTCTCTTTAGTTATTAAATTGATCAGTTCATTAATAGTTTCTTGTGAAGATTCATCATGGTCTTCTTCGGATGCAAAATATTGAATTTTTTCCATGCATTATTATAAATTGCTTTTGCTCATTCTGGTTAGGATAGTCCTATTTAATTTTTAATTTACTAATCTATGGATTATCAAGACCAATTTTTGTTCCTTGTCAAGTTACGATCTAAAGATTCTTAGTTTTCATAATACGAGACTTAAGAAAATTGGACAAGATGTTAACACTATTTTTATTATTGATTTTTTCAAGTATGGTAGGGAAATCCTCCAAGAAGTGATCAACTAATCCACATTTTGTACAAAAATTTAGGTATGTTCTATATTGTAGGGACACTCTGCATGACAATTTCCTTCATTGAGTCGTGTAGCATTGAATGGGTCAATGCAGCTTGTTTTCTTGATTTCTGTTGTTTTGACCCCTTCCTTGGAATACTCCTCATCGGTAAAGGTAGTCGTTCTGTTGGTCATATATTGGATCATCGTATCTTTGATAAATATTATTTATGTCATTCCAGTCATTTATATTATCATTCCTTTCATTGTTGGAATTTCTATCATTCCTTTGGTTGACAACATTAGTCTGGTATACTGCTCGATAGTTTTGTCTATTCTTTAATTTTAGCTCTCATTCTACTATGAAATGATTTTTGAATTTGCATATAGCACACCAATGATATTTCTCATTCTTCATGTTATATGGGAATTATTTTGTTGCATGTGAATCATGCTCTTAGCATATGTCACATAAAAAATTTGTTTGTACGAACTGGACGTCTTGTCATCGATCCTCCTGTCGACAATAATATTTTGTATCAATGACTGATGAGAATTTTGTACACCATAATTCGTTTCCTGTGAGGCTCAATTCAAGGATGGATTTATGCATAATTTCAAGTTGTTCTTCAATTTGTTTATCAACACGAGCTATGGGGTCATCCTAGTTCATTTCTATTTGCAGTGCTTTCGTCAACGCATATTTGTATGTATTGAAGTTGTTCAAATGAATGTGCATTCTGATTTTTTGATATAGTACAACCACAGACCATTGGATAAATAATTGTTCGTTAATGTTGTATTCAATTTGGCTTAACAAGTCTTTGAATCTTTTATCGTATTCCCTATCAATTTTTGTAGGTTTTTTAGCAGTGGTTTTCAACTTTTTAGTAGCAAGATGCTTTGCATCAAGGGTTTTGAAGGACATGAATTGTTGTTTTATATGACCTTTTGTTGCATTTTGGATTTTTTCTGTGTAGGTCATATACCATGTGAGTTCTCTTTTTCGAAGGGCACTAACAAATTACGCCATTTGTCGATCTTCACTTATAATGGTGGTGGCCTCCCATATTGATTCACAGGAAAACCACTGTCTTTTTTGATCTTTTTCTCCTTCATAGAGAGGAATGTGTGATGTTATGTGTGCCATTTATGCGACTTCAAATTATAATATAGGTGGTGGTGTTGGTAAATTACTTCTTGTGGTTGAACTTCTTTCACATTTGTTTTTGCTATGTACTATGTCTAAATATGTATTCATAGGAATTGATGCACGCTCTTCACTTTTGAAAAAAATATCTTCCGCGTCAATGGGTTCTTCGTCAATTGTTAGATGTCAGTTTCCTTCGCTTACTTATGTCGATATCCATGTGGAATTATATTCAATATGGGTTATACTCATTTTCGGGGATTTTGATTGAATTGATGAACTACTTAATGCAGGAAGTGGATGGTGGGGTGCTTTGACATGTTTTGAATAAATTAGATGAAAAATTAGACTGGAGAAATCTTGTTGAAAGGTACCTAATTTTCTTCTTACACTCTATGGATTAATAGTCTGTCGACTTCATTTCTTTCATTGTTCTGTAAACTCCATATACCTGATTAGCCAATGTGGGATCCTAAATCTTCTTCAACAATGTCTTGCACTTGGGCATATTGAGTAATATGTAATGGGGAATGCGAGGTTATAGTCTCAAGTATATTCTCCTGAATATCTCTTCCATGATCAATACACAAGTATTCATCCATAGGTGGCATATCTTCATCTACACCCTTTTCTTGTCAATCTTGGATTGACTTTGATAGATTTCCTTATGTTTGCGTCACTATACCTAACTTTCTTTATTTCTAGAGCGCGCTATCTTTCTCCCTTATCTCTTCACACTGCTTCCTTCTCTTTTCTTGTTCAGTATTTTCGATATCCTTATTTCTTTTGTATGTCATTGTTCTATTTTTTTCATTTGGGGATTTTCCACTGTTGGCCATATCGTTTTTTCATTTGTCGACTACCATTCATTCACTTTATCATAATGTAGTCGGACACCCCTCCATTTCCATCCCAAATGCTCTTTAGTGAATGAGGGTGTTTTGTTTCATTTTCTTAGGATGTATTTACACTCTCTCTCTCTTGCAAAAATTTTTCCCACTTTCTTTGTTTTTCCTCTCAATTCGTTTTCCAGGGTGGCGCTAACAACAACAGTCAAGGTTTAACAATATGCGCTACTCATTTGTCAATTAGGAATATGAACAAGAGTATTGGTAAAGAACACATGAATTTGTTGGTGAGGTCATTATAGAACCTTTTCTTAACATTATCGATAGAAACTCATTCTTCAATAGCATGTTCTTCACAAAACTAGTCGACAATTACTCTGAACCACTCTGATAGATTCGTGCGGCCTCCTCTAGTTAGTGTTTGGAGTATTTTTCATTCTTTTTCATATGTGGGTATTTTCATCCATGATATTCTTCAATGCGAATGGTACGGATTCAACAAAGTTTTTATACATCTTAGAAAATAATTTATCTCTTTCTTGAGTGATAGTTAACTTGTTTCTTCTAACATAGTTTTGCAGATCGTTTGTTATCTTTCACTCCCACCATTCCTTAATCTCTGGCTCTAATATAATTGGGTCATTCTCATTGTCATCTATACATATATCACCAGTAATGGAACCAATGTTGTAGTTGATCATATTATGTAATTACCAGTGATACATATTGTATATTACATGAGTAAGTACAATGATACAAACAATAGACAAGTAATGAATGATGAAGCAACAAGTATTTATATTACTCAACAAGAAAACATACATAGATGATTACATAAGATACAGACCATTCTATATCTGATTCTCTAGCCTATTTATATGATTTACAAGTGGTTGCATAACTACTTGTCGATTCAACTAACTGACATGAACTATGGAGGTCAACATAATCTATTGATATGTTTTTCAAGTAGTCGGATAGAGGACCTAGTTGGGTAGCCAAGTTAGGATCCTCCAACAACATTTCCATCTCTCTAAATTGAATTTCCTAGGTTATACACAGTCAAAACAACAATACAAAGATCTGTGTAGTGTAGATTTGCGTGAGAGTGCGAGAATGAGGGTTGAATCCAAGAGGTATGAGAAAATGGTGAAAATACAAATGACATGGATTTTAACAGTAGAAGAAAGGACTCCTGGTAGCTGACAGAACTATCACAAAAGTGGATTAAGTCCCCCTATTCAAGAACAACATGAGGTGAATTTTCCCTCCAACCCCATACATGCATTCAATGATTAGAAAATAGTCAGAAAAACAGATAATTGGCTTATTCAGTGCACATGACATAATCCTGTTAGTTTTTTAAAATTAATCTAGCATTATTAGGATCTTTAACTAAGAGAATAACAAGTACAGCAATCAAACAAAAGAGACAATGAACACAGTGCTTTTCCTCAGGGAAAACATAAACGAGAAAACCCTGCAACTTCCTCAGAGATAGAATCAGCACCAAAATAGTAAAATCACCAAAACAATAAGTGATCTGCCGACAGCAGTAATCTTCTTCTTATCTAGCCCCAATGTCTTCTCCTTCCTCAACTATGCGCTACACTTGAGTGTGGATGAGTTGTGTGATAAATAGAGACTCTATTTCTCTATTTATACTAATCCCAACATGACTAAAACCCTACTAGAGCCAACCTCTACTAGGAGAGTCTAATAACCCTAGTGCCCTAGAACTGCAGGGCCTTTAACCCTTAGACAATCGGAGGGTTACTCACTATGACTTAACATGACTTGTTTACATTATTGATCCTCCCGATCGGAACATCGGGGCATGACAATATGACTCAATTAAATTATAGATACATCCTGGAATAAACATCGGGTTACAATACGTAAGATACATAGATGAATACATTCTGAAGTTACAAATACATCAACACTCCCTCTTAACTAGGAAGGTATTATTTCGACACAATTTTCAGCAGTGGTCTTCTTCTCTGTATCAGCTGGATCATCTCGTCATCTACATCTCAATTCTTATGAGCCTTCAAGTCATCTTCGTCTTCAAGTCATCTTTGTTTTCGGATCTGGATCATCTCTCTATCTAGATCATCATGGGACATCATCACTAGATTTGGATCATCACACGATCTAGATCATCACTAGTCATCATCACTGGATCTAGATCATCACTCGATCTAGATCATTACTATTGTATCATCATTATTGGATCTACATCATCACTCGATCTGGATCATCACTGGCTATCATCATTGGATCTGGATCATCACGGGTGCTATCTCATGATTCTTCTCATCACAAGAAGTTATACAGAGCCATCCCTTTTTCATGTTGGTTGTAGGCCTAGCCTCCATGTAGGTCTTCTTCAACACTTATATCTAATCAACACATGATTGAAGAAAGTCTCATCATTTCTATCTGATCAACACATGATTGAAGATAGATATTGTGCTTACATCTGATCAACACATGATCAAAGAAAGGCTCACCATTTCTATCTGATCAACACATGATCGAAAATAGATACTACACTTACATCTGATTAACACATGATGCGAAGAAAGGCACACCCAACACTTACATTTGACCTACTCATCAGAGAGGCATGCCCAGCACTCACATCTAATCATGTAGAAACTAATCCTATAATCATATCAGAAAGGCCTAGCACTTACATTTGATCAAAACATGATGTGAGAAAAGGAACTGCACTTACATCTGATCAACACATGATGCGAAGAAAGGCACAACACTTATATATGATCAACACATGATCTGAAGAAAGGCTCAACACTTATATCTGATCAACACATGATGCAAAGAAAGGCTCTGCACTTACATCCACCCAGGCAGGAACACATCCTGCTCACAATGATGGAAGGTCTTGCACTCATATTTGATCACGAGGGAACACATACCAACAATCATATCAGAATGGCCTCGAGTCCCCCTCGACTAAGCTACCCAGTAACTGACCAGGTGCCTCCATTTTCCTAGAGAATGGAAGTTGCCCTTACATCCGACCTACTCGTCGGAATGGCCAACACTCACATTTGACATGGAAGGAACTTAATCCTTTATCCATGACAGGATGGTTTAGACATTACATCTAATCAAGTGGGAGCACATCCCTCTATCCAATTAGAGTGGCTAGGATTCAACTATACCCTTTAGGTACCTCATAATATGCTTTGCAGCAATCAAGCAAACATTTCTCAGATCTATCAAGAACTGGCTCAAGGTGTTCACAACAAAGCAAATTTCTAGTCTTGTGTTCATCAAGTACATCAATGACCCAATCATCTGAAAATACATCGTAGCGTCAACCGACTCTGATGAAGCATCACTCAGTAGCTTCAAGTTCGATGCCATAGGTGTGGCCATAGCCTTGCAGTCCATCATCCCAAACCTATTCAAGATCTCTACTGCATACTTCCCTTGTCCAAGGAAAATTCCATCTTGTTGTGCCCCTGCTCAACAACCTTTAAAGAACATATTTCATCAAACAAAATCCCATTTTTTTTGATGAAATGTTTAAATTTTAAAGGGACAAATTCAATGAATTTCCAGCTACTGAAAGAGTGGTTTTCCTCAAGCTACTGATTCACTGAAATTTCATATTTTTTTAACCTGAGTGAATTATATTAGACTAATGAAATCACTACTTCAAAGTTATTGTTTTGGGTGGACTTATACTAGGAAGATCAAAGCATAAGTATTAATGATTCCTATATTAGTTATTGTCATCCTAGTCTTGCATACTATCCAAAACATTAGAAATTTATTTTATTGATTTCGTTACTATGATCATTTATAAGGTCACATTACTATGGTTTTCATTCGTAGTCTGATTAATGGATACAAATGGTCGGATTTTTGTAACTCTGATGAAGCCTAGACATATGTCTTACATGTCATATCCTAAGTTTACAAACCATTGCTAATATTGACTGTTGATGTCAACTTTTATATGGTTTTATATTTCAAGGTTTAGTTCCGATTTCATGGTTTGTAATTATATTCTATTGTCCATCACCTTTGAAGGGTAGGTCAAATCCATGGTAGGGGAATATGTATTATGGTTTATCACCGGATCGATTTATGTCATAGCTTTCATTCCGATTCACGTGTGCGAAGTCGATATGCTATCATGACACTCGTACTGAAACCTGTCCATCGCGTTTAATTCTCAGTACTTATCCTACATCATGGCTGCCTGTCAATGAAACACCTATGTCGTGTATAGCGAGAGGTCTCATATCATTAAACTCCAGATGAATAATGGAGATACGAGTCTGTGACCGTCATTCTTCATTAATCGATTACCTATCTGTGCGATGATGTCTCCGTTCATGCTGAACTTTCGGGGTTACAGTTCGAGTTTGTTCATGGATTATTTGCCTTATCATAGGTTTGAGCTTCGCTCTCTGTTCTTGCTCAGTGTTTACCCGGAGTGCTCGTCCCTTCATTTGCTATCCGCTGTCGAGTTGTGGTTTCTGTTTTGTGTGTGTTTACATGCTATGGTACGGCCAATGATGGCGCCGGTAGTAAGGGTTGAGCCCTACGAAACGACATTACTGGATTTGAATCGCGAGCTGTTAGTGAAAGTTGAAGCTATTGGGTGGATGCCGTTCCTGAAGAAATTCTCTGACTCGAACCCTGAAGTCACTAGGGTTTTCGCTCTCTCCCTGGTTGATTTTCAAGCAGAAGTGGGTGATCTTTGTTTCTGGGTAGATGAATGCTCGGTAGTGGTCACTACAGGTTTGTCCCTGAATAGTCAAAGATGGTTCAAATACAAGAGGATGGATATAACAGAATGGTGGCAGCTATTAAATAACCCTGCTCAAGAAGTCTCATTTCGGACTGGAGTAGCCCGTAAGTATTTCAAGAAAGAGTGGCGTCCTGTTCTCGACCTGATTCACAGATATCTAACCTGTGAAGGTCGTTTATCATTAGTGTATGTATATCATCTCAGGATTACATCTGTTTTTATAGGGTTTCCGTTTAACTTACCTTATTATCTTTTGCATAGTCTGTTTAAGATGTCCAATGCAATCAAAAAAGGTCCTAAACATGTCAGCCACAGTCTTTTTCATCACGGCTTAGTTCGCATGTTGATTGATAGCGAGTTGTCGAAGTCGAACAGGTCCTGGGATGAGTTCGTTGAGTCAAATGGTTTTTCCTGATTTTGTCACTACATGTTTGACAACCCTGATGATTTCAATAAGCACAAAGATCCGAGTCTAGTCTCAGTCCCTTCTCTACGTAAACCCCTGTCAAGCCATGCCTGTATGAGTCCTGAACCCTGCAAAGATCCTATGGCTAATCCAGTTAAAAGCGTTGATACTCCTATAGGTCCTAAGCGTGTGAGGAGAGTTTCATCTCTGTCACTGATTACGCCACCAAACATTATTGATAAAACTAGTAAGCGTGGACGAGACCGACCCAAGGCTAGGTTGGTAGGTAGATTTACCAGAAGCATGTTAAAAGGCAATCCTGTTAAAACCCCCACGTTTGAAAGTGCTCATATTGAGACTGTGGTAATTGATGATGAAGAAACGAATCTTCCTCCGCTTGTTAATGATAATATTGTCCACCCTGAGTTCGTTTTGGATTTAGCTGATGAAAGTCATCCTGTGACTGGTAAAGATATTCCTGTGACTGAAAAGGAAGTTCAGGCTGATCCTATTACTGATTGTACAGTAAAAGAAAAGCCTGTTGGAACAAGCACGCCTGTTCTTCGTGAAACTGGGGAAACGATGCATCCTCTGTTCATTAATTGTCTTTTGGACAAAATTCATAGAATGGAGGAAAGGATTAATGAAATAGCAGCAAATCGTGATTTGATGAAGGCTGACAATGTTATGTTAAAGAAGAAAGTCGATGTGAGTGATCAACAGCTTCTACGCTTGAGAAATCATAAGAATAAGTTGATAAGAAGAGTTCTCAAACTGCAGAATGAAAATGACAAAAATGAAGAAAAGGTGCGAGAGCTTAATGCTCAGATCGCACTTATGCAGTTTAGGGCTCCATCGCCAAGTTAGTCGAGTGGGGTGAATATCCAAGTTTTCAATGCACCTGTAAATTTGTGATGTCTTTGGTGTATTTGCTGTCAGTTTCATGTTTTGAAGTTTTCATGGATTGGTGATCAAGTTATTTCTGTACATGTATTTATTTATTTCATTTCTGTTTATTATATAGTTTTCATCATTTCGATTTATGTTTACGTATTGATTTTATTATTTTCATTTGGTTTATTGCAGGCGATATGGCTGTTGTTCGTGCTCGAATTTTGAAGACTGTTTATTTTTGGATGATCTCCCACATTGATCGGAACAGATTGACTACTAGATTTTCCAGGTGTTGTTTCATCGTTGTAGTTTTCAATTTTCATGGATCGAATCTTTACCATTTCTTGGTATTTGTACGTATAAGGAAAAATGACATGTCTTACTTGTCATTTTTAATGGGAAAGTGGTTAGAGTGTTCGATTCTGCTATCTCTAGTTTTTAGGGATGTTTCTCTTTTGAGATCACATGTATTTAAAGGGAGATAGTATGTGGGAAAAGGGGGTCGATAGCTTGGGAGAACAGGGATAACAAAACTGCAGTTTGAACCTATTGTAGCTAAAGACGGCTTCCTGTCAGCTGATACGATTTTTAAACTGGTGATAAACTATATTTATGTTTATGGTTTTATGCTTAAAACATGTGTATGTTATCCATAGTCTTGTTATTGTTTTCCTATATTGTACATGTTTGTCATAATATCACTATTGAAACTGTGCAAATATATATGTGTTTTAGCTATTGACTTATGCTGAACACCGTTCTGTTAATTAAAGTTGTGTCGTAAATTAATGAATGACATTGTTACATCTATGGTTTATATGTCTATTATATAATCTCGATGACTTCTAAATTTATTTTGAAGATTATCAAGGTTATTCATAGTCCTGATTAACAGATCTGATTTCAGTTTAGTTTCGCATTGCTCTTGATCAGGATAGTAAGTAGGTTAGGATAATGTGTTTTATTTCTGTTAGTTATATTGTTAAAAAAATATATTTGGAACAGGTGTTTATATCCATGCTGCATGCATATTTTTATTTATTGTTGAATAATGTATAAATGTATATAATGTACTTATGTAATTAATCAAGCATTGTTAATACTTATTTCATTTATTTATCTGTATAAATTGATTTAACTTAGCTGATTAATACTGTAAATAATGAAATTTATTGATTTACACAGAAATTAGACGTAAAACTGATTATAGTCAGTAGGGTTAGATCTCCCCCTTATATTTTTATACAATTGGACTTTCAGGATAACAGAGCCTTTAAATCTGTCGGGAACAACCATCCCAAATAGCTTGGAACCTGCCCTAAGGATCCCGGTCTGGGTTGTTTCCCCCGTTGCATGCTTAGTCACATACGCACGTCAACAATGGCGCTAGAAGGAGGGCCATCGTAAAATGGCTAATGAAAACAACCCTGTTAACAAAACTAATCAACCAACCACCCCTCAAATACATTCAACTACACAACCACGAACACGTCGGTCATCACGACTAAATGACGACCCTTTGACTGACTCAGTTTGAAATCTCATTTCTCAATTTGATGCTAGCAGTGCTCGCCATCCTGAAGATTTTGATCAAATCGAACAAGCCATAAATGAATCTCAAAGAATTTTGACAAGAGCTTATTTGAACATTACTTGGCACCATCCTATTGAGCTACCTCTCCCAAAAATTACCCGTCCTCGTACTCGTCATCTTGAACCTGTCTTGGGAGAAAAAGAGTCGTCTTTAGGTGCTATTCCCGATCCTCAGATACATCAATCCCTAACAGGCGTCAATCAGCCTTCCTCTTCTGTAGGGCCACCTATTTCAGGAGGATCTGGACGGCCACCATCACTGCCTCATTCCCCTCCTCATACTCTTCAAACACCACCTTCACCACCTCCATCTCCAAGGAACATGGCAGGTGTGAATACCCCAAACCCTAATGCTAATATGCCTTGGTTGGCTTAGGATGCATTTGCTGTTCCAGGTGATCAGCATCCTTTGCCCAAACATTCGGAGAAGCTTTTGCCTAAGTTCAACCCTAAGTCGAAAGAACCAGCTAAAGATCATGTCAAGAAGTTTATGCTGGCGGTTCGGCTCTTAGACGTTGAACATGAAGATGTCGTATGTCGACTTTTCCCTTATACATTTGAGGGTAAAGCTTCAACATGGTATTTTTCGCTTACAACTGGTTCCATCACTACCTGGAATGAATTCGATCTCGCATTCATAAACAAGTTTGGAGATGACAAGACTCTGGCTGTCTTAGTGTCAGAATTATCTAGAATTCCCATGGAACCCAAAGAAAAGGTTAAAGATTTTAACCAGCGTTTTCTAACCTTAAGAAATAGGATTCCCGCTACTTCAAGGCTGACTGAGGATGTAACTGTTGAATTTTTTACTTCAGCCTTGCCTAGAAAAATAGCCATGTTTGTCAGACAAAAGGCCAAACTTACCCTCGCTGAAAATTTTGAAGAAGCAATTAAGGTCGAAAATGATGTGTCTGCCACAAAGGCAAATTCCGGAGTAGATACCGATTCTGCATCTTCTTCTCGTAAGAAGACTGACAGTCCTGCCAAAACTGCAACTAGCTCTGACAAAAAGGGCCAAGATGCCTTAGATCTAGACAGCCTACAAAGAGTCATTAAAAAAATGTCTAATGAAATCATCGATTTAAAAAAGGGTACTTCTGAAAATACCCCAAACAAAGAGCCCCATAAACAGTTATTCAGAAGACCTTTTCAAAATCCGGCTGCAAAACAAGCTCCACCCTATGAAGCTAACAGCGTTGATGAAATTAATAGTTTCAGATCTAGAAACCTCTACTAAAAATGAAACTCAGTATTCTGGACAGATTTCTCAAGATAATCAAAAAACAGATGATAGCAATAATGATAAACCACCCCACGTCGTCAGTCATTTCTGGGACACTTCAGATTTAAATAACGATGAAGATGTGGCTATTGTCAATGTAAATCAGCACCCGTATAACACCAGAAGTAAGAAAGACCAGCCCCCAAGTGAACCTGCTACAACTGCTACAGATAATACTTCAGCTGCCAAAAAAAAAGATTAGCCTGCAAATACTAAATCTGCACACTCTCTTGAGTTAGAATACGACCTGATTGAAGATTTAAGGAAAAGTAGAGCCAATATTTCTCTATATGAACTCCTTAAGATACATGTGATTCGAGATAAAATGGTGCAAGGGGGTTCTCCAACTAAAAGTGGAAAAACTCTTTCAACTCCAAACAGTTCTGCCAATGCTAAGGACAACTCAAATAAATCTTCAGTCAATGCATCATCTATAGGCAAGAAATATGATTCTTCAACTTCGCCTTTTTTAGTTACATTTGAAATATTTAATCGCAAAGTGCATAGCTGTATGATAGACTCAGGGGCATCCAAAAATGTAATGCCTTACTCTGTATGTAAAAAACTTAATGCTATCCCTGAACCTTGTGATACAAGTATTGTACAGCTTGATCGTTCAAACGTGAAAGTAATAGGTAAATTGAAGGAGGTGCTGATAAGATTAGCTTCCAATCCTCAAGTCCATTTTATTATCGATATAATTGTTGCAGACATCCTAGAAGCATATGGTCTTTTTCTCAGCAGGGATTGGTCACAAAAACTCGATGGATATTTTGCGACAGACTGGTCACACTTGTGGATACCTCATAACGGTCGTCCGAATAAGGTCAGAATCAATCGAGAACGGTATATGAAACATACCGTCACTGAAATTGATGATTCAAATGAACCAGTCTTGTTTGCTGATACCATAATGGGTAACTATATGGCTGACTCATTTTTTGGGGATCTAGAAGCTGAAATTTCAGAAATTCCTGATTCAGAACAACATTCTGAAATTTGCCATTTTACTCAAGTCCCAGACAAAGTTTCAGTCTCAGAAACACCGCATTTAGATCTTAACAATGGTCTTTGGTCTCTTTATTTTGACGGTTCTAAGTCAAAAGAAGGGGCTGGTGTAGGGTGCTTACTGATAGATCCTTATGGGAAAAGGTACTTCATTGCTTGCAGGTTAGAATTCGAATGCACCAACAATGTGGCCGAATACGAAGCTCTGATTCAAGGGCTGAAAAAAGCAATTGACCTGGGAGCGAAAGCATTGGTAGTGTTAGGAGATTCAGAGATTATTGTTAGACAGGTATGTGATACAATACACTGTATTGCTAGACACCTGAGAAACTATCAGGCTGAGGTATGGAATTTACTATTAGCATTTGAAGCATTTAACATAAGCTCCATCCCTCGCTATCTGAATCAGGAAGTTGATCTTTTAGTTAATGTTGATTCAAGATTAATTCCATCTGAAAGAATGCTTACTGATGCCTTCTCAGTTGAACTGCTTTTCATACCTTCTATCCCAGACAACATAACAAACTGGAGAGTCTTCAATGATGACAAGCAGCTAATCGATTTTCTGACCTTGAGGGATACTTTTAAGGATGCGGTCGTAGATGAGATGACTGACGACGAGGATCTATATAACTTTGCGGTAATCCATAATCCTTGATCAATTCAGGAATCTCTCGATCAGGTTAGTGCTCTTCCCAGATCAGTGATCAAACTTGAGAAATTCTATGACTTAAAGGATAAATTCAAAGCTGCACAGAATTGTAAAACTAATAGCTCCATCATGCAATCTGACATTGTAAATCTAGGTACAGAACATAACCCTCAATGTGTAAATCTGGGTAGTACCTGTACTCCCCAGGAAAAAACAGCCTTCATTGAACTCTTCAATGAGTTCAAAGACATATTTGCATGGACATATGATGACCTGAAAACATTTGACCCTAATATAATGCAACATGTCATTCCTATGAAACCAGAGGCTAAGCCTTTTCAACAAAAATTGAGGAAAATGCATCCTAGCCTAGAACCAGCTGTCAAGAAGGAGCTAAACAAACTCCTTGCCACCAAAATAATTTTCCCAGTTCGGCATGCATAGTGGGTGGCAAATCTTGTCCCCGTTAGAAAGAAAAATGGTGATATCAGGTTATGTGTCGATTTCTGGAACCTGAATAAGGTTTCTGACAAAGACAATTATCATGTCCCTACAATGGAGAAAATATTGCAGCAGGTCTCTGGATCTGAGATGTTTTCGCTCCTAGACGGTTTTTCAGGGTACAACTAGGTGTTAGTATCCAAAGCTGACCAGTTGAAAACAACTTTTAGGACTCCTTGGGGAACCTATGCTTATAGGAAGATGCCATTTGGTCTAATAAATGCTGGAGCAACATTCAAGAGGGAAATGGATATCGCCTTCAGATGTCTGATTGGTAAGTTTGTTGTTATTTATCTTGATGATATTACTGTCTTTTCAAAAAACAGAACTGATCATTTAACTCATCTCAGGAGAGTTTTTGAGCGTTGCAGGAAGTATGGGATTTCGTTAAATCCTAAGAAATCTATCTTTTCAGTTACAGAAGGTAAGTTGTTGGGTTTTGTTGTTTCTAAACAAGGCATTAATATTGACCTGGAACGTACTCGTGCTATATCTCAGATTTCAATGCCTCACTCAAAAAATTCTATGCAGTCGTTTCTTGGAAAGATAAATTTTGTTTCTAGATTTATTCCTGGGTTTACAGAAATCGTTAGGCCGCTTCAAAAAATGATCAAGAAAGATGTTGATTTTAAATGGTCCACTAATGAGAGGCAATCTTTTCATGACATCTTAAAAGCTATTGCTGAAGCCCCTACATTAACTAGCCCATATTTTTCTAAACCTTTCATTTTGTATACGTTTGTTTCTGATTCTTCATATGCTGCTATTCTGACACAGAAAAACCAGGAAAATAACGAAGCTCCTATTGCTTTTACGAGTTCTGGTTTGAACGGGGCAGAATTGAATTACCTATAAGTAGACAAGCAATATTTCGTTGTTTTCAAATCTGTCAAACATTTCAGGCCATACTTGCTGAAGTCCCACACCAAATTCATTGTACCATATTCTGCAGTTAGAAATATCCTGGTGCAGAAGGATCTTGGTGAAAAACGAGCACATTGGGTCACAACACTTCAGGAATATGACCTGGAAATAAAACCTTTAAAGATTGTCAGGGGACAAGGACTCTCCAAGTTAGCAGCTGGGTCTGCAGATAGTTCTGAATCAGATCTGCACTTCTTTAGCGAGCCTTCGTTATTTGAAAGGGAAGTTTTTCCGATATCTACCCCTCCTGATTCTTGGTATAATGATATTAAGTTCTTTTTATTGCATGGGAATGCCCCTGAACATCTAGACCCACGTAATAAAAGGGCTTTGAGGCTGAGATCTGCTCCTTACCAGCTCATTGATAATATTTTGTTTAGAAAGAATTTCGAAGGAGTGTTCCTTTGTTGTCTAGAAAGGAATGAGGCTGATAATGTGTTATCTCAATTACATGCAGGACCAGCCAGAGGACACTTTAGCGGAGAAACCACTGCTCATAAGATACTTAAAGCCGGTTACTACTAGCCCACATTGTTCAAAGACGCATATACTTTTGCCAGAAAGTGCCAAGAGTGTCAAAGAGCAGGAGGCAGACTGAAGAAGGCAGCATTACCTCTCCAGCCGGTTATTATCGAAGTCCCATTTCAGCAATGGGGTCTAGATATTGTTGGCCCAATCACTCCAGCTTCTTCATAGTAGCATAAATACATTCTCACAGCCACAGACTACTTCACTAGATGGGTTGAAGCCATCCCTTTGCGTGTAGTCAATTTAGAACAGATGATATCTTTCCTTGATTCTTTTATTATCACCAGATTCAGTATTCCTGAGTCTTTAATCTTTGACAATGCGACTTATTTTTCTTCTGTTAAATTAACTGAGTATGCATTGGAAAACAGAATAAAACTGAAATATTCTGCTAATTACTACCCTCGGGGTAATGGGTTAGCAGAATCTTCTAATAAAAATTTGATCAAGATTTTGAAACGTACCGTGGCTACCCATCACAGGAATTGGCATACTGCTCTGTCAAATGCTTTCTGGGCTGACAGAGTGACCCCTAAAGCTGCTATAGGAAACTCGCCCTTTTTCCTAGTATATGGCAAGGAAGCTATTTTTCCTCCTCATTTGTTCTTACCCTCCTTACAGCTTTCACAGTCAGTGCAAAAGACACCATGTTCCACCATGGAGCATCGAATTAACACCTTGCAAAAACTAGAGGAAGATAGGGAGATGGCTAGGAGGAAGTTTGAAAAACACCAGCAGACTGTGAAGTGCTGGTTTGACCTCAGAAATTCAGTCAGTCGGGATCTGGAAGTAGGTGACTTAGTATTGAAATGGGACAAGGAACATGAAGATAAAGGAAAACATACGAAGTTCCAATGCCTGTGGCTGGGACCATTTATTATTACAGAAAAACTTGGTCCCAACACTTTCAGGTTGCAAACATTGGAAGGTGACATTGACAACCTTCCAGTAAAAGGTCACCTAATTAAAAGATATTTTTGCTGATCCCCCTCAAGGGATCATCCTGTATATACCTGGTGTGTTCGGTTTGCTTCAAGGATTTTATTTTCTTTGCTTTGGTTTTGGTTGTGTTTCACCATATTTATTTGTTGTTTTGTTTGTGTGTGTTGAACCTGATAGATCCGCCAAACCTCAAACTGATGACTGAATTCATATTCTGTAATTTATCTGGAAATCATGCACAAAGACATTATTATCCTGGAAACTCTCATTCCGTTTTACTTCTTGAACAGAGAATGGTGTTTTCATCATTCTGGATTTTACCAGCAACTTTTAAAACATGTTAATATTAATTAATTATATCAGTTTCTGCAAAAAAAATTCCCAAAGAGATTAGGGAAGTGCTTGGAAAAGTCATCTATTTAAATCTCTTACACCATCCCTTCTCATAAAGAGGAACAGACTTGCCTCCCTACCTGTTAAGATAATCTCATTTGGGATTAACAATAATTACGTTCTGGACAAAGATGGACTTGAACATTTGCAAAAAACCGTCTGAAGGACAGAAGGTCTCATAACGAGCCGATCTGTTTAGGATCATAGGTTTGCATCTAGTAACATTGTCGTTTCCAGTCACCAAGCCTGGGAAATGACCCTTGGACATAAAACTATGAGGGGTGAAAGGTCTCATCACGAGCCGGTTCATTTTACTGTAATGTAGATTGGTGACTGACATGGTTACTATCGGGTTACCAAGCCTGAATCATGGCCTTCATGACTAATGAAATTATTAAATAATAATAATAATAATAATAATAATGGTAGCAGTCCACTCAGACCAGAATTGTATATTTATAACTAGCAGGTGGGATACTGGCATTCTGAGGGTTATGAAGCAACCCTGTCGAGGCTATGGACGCTTGCTGGCAACAGGGCTATGCTTGTGGTATTGAGATTTTATTCTTTAAGACTAAACCATTTACTGTCTTACTCTTTAAGGACTGATTTTTGTTAGAAACCTGATTCGTATTAAATAAATGAATGAAACTATGATTTTCTGGTAATTTTCAGAACTGTGAAATTCTTGAATCTGTTTGAGATGCTAAAATAGTCTCCTCTGTACAATGGCTCATATTAAGGATTTAATTGCTTTGTTCGCATGATTTTAGGTCAAAGAACAGAGATAACTGTTTCGCCCAGCAAGTCACCATCTGTTGTGCCCCTGCTCAACAGCCTTTAAAGAACATATTTCATCAAACAAAATCCCATTTTGTTTTGATGAAATGTTTAAATTTTAAAGGGACAAATTCAATGAATTTCCAGCTACTGAAAGGGTGGTTTTCCTCGGGCTACTGATTCACTGAAATTTCATATTTTTTTAACCTGTGTGAACTATATTAGACTAACAAAATCACTACTTCAAAGTTATTGTTTTGGGTGGACTTATACTAGGAAGATCAAAGCATAAGTATTAATGATTCCTATATTATTTATTGTCATCCTAGTCTTGCATACTATCCAAAACATTAGAAATTTATTTTATTGATTTCATTACTATGATCATTTATAAGGTCACATTACTATGGTTTTCATGCGTAGTCTGATTAATGGATACCAATGGTCGGATTTTTGTAACTCTGATGAAGCCTAGACATATGTCTTACGTGCCATATCCTAAGTTTGCAAACCATTGCTGATATTGACTGTTGATGTCAACTTTTATATGGTTGTATATTTCAAGGTTTAGTTATGATTTCATGGTTTGTAATTATATTCTATTGTCCGTCACCTTTGAAGGGTAGGTCAAATCAATGGTAGGGGAATATGTATTATGGTTTATCACTGGATCGATTTATGTCATAGCTTTCATTCCGATTCACCTGTGCGAATTCGATATGCTATCATGACACTCGTACTGAAACCTATCCATCGCATTTAAGTCTCAGTACTTATCCTACATCATGGATTCCTGTCAATGAAACACCTGTGTCGTGTACAGCGGGAGGTCTCATATCATTAAACTACAGATGAATAATGGAGATATGAGTATGCGACCATCATTCTTCATTAATCGATTACTTATCTGTGCGATGATGTCTCCGTTCATGCTGAAATTTCGAGGTTACAGTTCGATTTTGTTCATGGATTATTTGCCTTATCATAGGTTTGAGCTTCGCTCTCTGTTCTTGCTCAGTCTTTACCCAGAGTGCTCGTCCCTTCATTTGCTGTCTGCTGCCGAGTTGTGGTTTCTGTTTTGTGTGCGTTTATGTGTTGTGATACGTCTAGTGATGGCGCCGGTAGTAAGGATTGAGCCCTGCGAAACGACATTACTGGATTTGAATCCCGAGCTGTTAGTGAAAGTTTAAGCTATTGGGTGGATGCCGTTCCTGAAGAAATTCTCTGACTTGAACCCTGAATTCACTACAGTTTTCGCTCGCTCCCTGGTTGATTTTCAAGCAGAAGTGGGTGATCTTCGTTTTCGAGTAGATGAACGCTCAGTAGCGGTCGCTACAGGTTTGTCCCTGACCGGTCAAAGATGGTTCAAATACAAGAGGATGGATATAATAGAATGGCGACAGCTGTTAAAGAACCCTGCTCAAAAAGTCTCATTTCAGACTGGAGTATCCCATAAGTATTTCAAGAAAGAGTGGCGTCCTATTCTTGACCTGATTCACAGATATCTAACCTGTGAAGGTCGTTTATCGTCAGCGTATGTATATCATCTCAGGATTATGTCTGTTTTTATAGGGTTTCCGTTGAACTTACCTTATTATCTTTTGCATAGTCTGTTTAAGATGTCGAATGCAATCAAAAAAGGTCCTAAACATGTCAGCCACAATCTTTTTCATCATGGCTTAGTTCGCATGTTGATTGATAGCGAGTTGTCGAAGTCGAACAGGTCCTGGGATGAGTTCGTTGAGTCAAATGGTTTTTCCTCATTTTGTCACTACATGTTTGACAACCCTGATGATTGCAATAAGCACAAAGAGCCGAGTCCAGTCTCAGTCCCTTCTCTACGTAAAACCCTGTCAAGCCCTAGCCGTATGAGTCCTAAACCCTGCAAAGATCCTATGGCTAATCCAGTTAAAAGCGTTGATACTCCTATAGGTCCTAAGCATGTGAGGAGAGTTTCATCTCTGTCACCGATTAGGCCACCAAACATTATTGATAAAACTGGTAAGCATGGAAGAGACCGACCCAAGGCTAGGTTGGTAGGTAGATTTACCAGAAGCATGTTAAAAGGCAATTTTGTTAAAACCCCCGTGTCTGAAAGTGCTCATATTGAGACTGTGGTAATTGATGATGAAGAAATGAATCTTCCTCCGCCTGATAATGATAATATTGTCCACCCGGAGTTCGTTTCGAATTTAGCTGATGAAAGTCATTTTGTGACTGGTAAAGATATTCCCATGACTGAAAAGGAAGTTCAGGTTGATCCTAGTACTGATTCTACAATAAAAGAAAATCATGTTGGAACAAGCCCGCCTGTTCTTCGTGAAACTGGGGAAACGATGCATCCTCTGTTCATTAATTGTCTTTTCGACAAAATTCACAGAATGGAGGAAAGGATTAATGAAATAGCAGCAAATAGTGATTTAATGAAGGCTGACAATGTTATGTTAAAGAAGAAAGTCGATGTGAGTGATCAATAGCTTCTATGCTTGAGAAATCATAAGAATAAGTTGATAAGAAGAGTTCTCAAACTGCAGAATGAAAATGACAAAAATGAAGAAAAGGTGCGAGAGCTTAATGCTCAGATCCCACTTATGTAGTTTAGGGCTCCATCGCCGATTCAGTCGAGTGGGGTGAATATCCAAGTTTTCATTGCACCTGTAAATTTGTGATGTCTTTGGTGTATTTGCTGTCAGTTTCATGTTTTGAAGTTTTCATGGATTGGTGATCAGGTTATTTCTATACAGGTATTAATTTATTTCATTTCTGTTTATTATATAGTTTTCGTCGTTTCGATTTATGTTTACGTATTGATTTTATTATTTTCATTTGGTTTATTGTAGGCGATATGGTTGCTGTTTGTGCTCGAATTTTGAAGACTGTTTATTTTTGGATGATCTCCCACATTGATCGGAACAGATCGACTACCATATTTTCTAGGTGTTGTTTCATCGTTGTAGTTTTTGATTTTCATGGATCGAATCTTTACCATTTCTTGGTATTTGTACGTATAAAGAAAAATGACATGTCTTACTTGTCATTTTTAATGGGAAAGTGGTTAGGGTGTTCGATTCTGCTATCTCTAGTTTTTAGGGTTGTTTCTCTTTTGAGATCACATGTATTTAAAGAGAGATAGTATGTGGGAAAAGGGGGTCGATAGCTTGGGAGAATAGGGATAACAAGACTACAGTTTGAACCTATTGTAGCTGAAGACAGCTTCCTGTCAGTTGATACAATTTTTAAACTGGTGATAAACTATATTTATGTTTATGGTTTTATGCTTAACACATGTGTATGTTATCCATAGTCTTGTTATTGTTTTCATATATTGTACATGTTTGTCATAATATCACTATTGAAACTGTGCAAATATATCTGTGTTTTAGCTATTGACTTATGCTGAACACCGTTCTGTTAATTAAAGTTGTGTCGTAAATTAATGACTAACATTGTTACGTTTATGGTTTATATGTCTATTATATAATCTCGGTGACTTCTAAATTTATTTTGAAGATTATCAAGGTTATTCATAGTCCTGATTAACAGATCTGATTTCAGTTTAGTTTCACATTGCTCTTGATCAGGATAGTAAGTAGGTTAGGATAATGTGTTTTAGTTCTGTTAGTTATATTGTTAAAAAAATCTATTTGGAACAGGTGTTAATATCCATGCTCCATGCAGATTTTTCTTTATTGTTGAATAATGTATAAATGTATATAATGTACTTATGTAATTAATCAAGCATTGTTAATACTTATTTCATTTATTTATTTGTATAAATTGATTTAACTTAGCTGATTAATACTGTAAATAATGACATTTATTGATTTACACAGACATTAGACGTAAAACTGATTATAGTCAGTAGGGTTAGATCTCCCCCTTAGATTTTTATACAATTGGACTTTCAGGTTAAGAGAGCCTTTAAACCTATCGGGAACAACCATCCCAAACATCTTGGAACCTGCCCTAAGGATCCCGGTCTGGGTTGTTTCCCCCGTTGCATTCTTAGTCACATACGCACGTCAACACATATGTACTCTGCCACACCTCCATACCTACAAAATAATGCATCATCCCGAAGTCCTTCATCTCGAACTCAGCAGCAAGCTTCCTCTTTGTATCAGCAATCAACCCATCCGTACCTGTCACAAATAGATCATCTACATATAGTAGAAGCATCACTGGGTTGCCATCTTCAACCTTGTAGTAAAGGTTGGAATCTACTTTACTCTTGGTAAAGCCCAAACTGGATAGAAAGTTGTCAATTCTGTTGTACCAGGTCCTGGGTGCCTGTTTCAAACTGTATAGGGATTTATTCAATATGCATACATGAGACTCTTTGTCATGTGTCTCAAACTGAGTGGTTGTTCTACATACACTTCCTCTTCCACTACACCATTCAAGAAAGCAGTCTTGACATCCATTTGGTGTATCTTCCATTTCATCATTATAACCAGAGCAAGTACTGATCTGATGGAAGTGTATCTAGATATAGGTGCAAAGGTTTCTTCATATTCTGTTCCTTCTTTCTGAGAGAAACCCCAAGCTACAAATCTTGCTTTACACTTTTCAATGCTACTGTATGCGGCATGCTTGATCTTGTAGATCCATTTGGAAGTTAAAACTGACTTCCCTTCTGGTCTTGGGACAACATCCCAAACATCATTCTTCATGATCAATTGATATTCTTTGATTATAGAATCCTTCCATTCTTTCCATTCTATCACTTCTTCATAACTGGAAGGTTCTTTATCAATGAAATCACATAGTAAAGCTACATACCCAGAGAAGGATCTTGCCCTCTTTCTTTCTCTGTGATTCTCTACTGGAGCCCCATATCTTTCTATACCTTGGATAAGTTCAGGTACCCAAGCAGGTTTCCTCTTATGAGGATTATTCTCCAGAGGTGGATCTATAGGTCTTTGTGGATCTTCAAATTCTTGATCTTCTTCTTAAGCTTCTTCATTCATGGTTGTATCGTGAATTCTGGGTACTTTTGCTTCTTCCTCTTTAGGTTCTTCAGCAAGTCACTTTCTAGATTTGTTGTAAGCTGTTTCTTCATTAAATGTCACATCGCTACTAATGTCAATATTCTTGTATCCTAGGAAATAGATTCTGTAAGCCTTCAAGCTTTCAGAGTATCCCACAAATATTCCCTTCTTTCCTGAAGGATCTAATTTTGTTCTCTTCTCTTTTGGAATGTGTATGTACACAGGATAGCCGAATATTCTGAGATGGCTGACTTCTGGTTTCTTGCCAAAGAAGACTTCTTCAGGAGTCTTGTTCTCGAGTACTCTATGTGGAGTATGGTTCTGTACATACACCGTTGTTCTGGCAGCTTCAGCCCAAAGATGCATAGGAATATATTAATCATGAAGCATTGCTCTTGCAGCTTCCATGATGGTTCTATTCATCCCTTCCACAATCCCATTATACTATGGATTATAAGGAGTGGACAACTCCCTCTTAATCCATGATTCTTTGCATATCTCTTTGAATTCATTCAAAGTGAATTCTTTGCCATTATTTGATTGAATGGTCTTGATCTTCTTTTCAGTATGGTTCTCGATCAAGGCTTTGAATTCCTCGAACTTACTTAATACTTTGTATTTGTTCTTCATGAAGTAAACTCATGTCTTTCTAGAAAAATCATTAATAAAAGAAACATAGTATGCATACCCACTTAGTGAGTTTGATGACATAGGACCACATACATCAGAGTAGATGATTTCTAGTATGCCTTTGGCTTTGGTTTCGCTACTGGGAAATGTCTTCTTTGTATTCTTCCCTTTTTCACATCCTTTGCAAACCCCATCATGTTTTTCTTGAAATTCTAGAAGACCTTCAACAGCTTTTCTTGCAATAGGTAGTGCTCTGTAATGCACATGAGCAATCCTTCTATGCCAAAGTTCACTTGGCTCTACTATGTCATGGATCAAGGCTTGTTCTGGATGGACCTTCAATTTGTACAAACCTCCTTTGTTTTCTCCAATCACTACCACAACATCGATAGTCTTTCCTTTTGGCCACATGATTACTTGACCATATATGAATGCAACTCTCATTCCTTTTGCATCCAATGCTGATATGGACAGAAGGTTCTTCTTGAGTCTTGACACAAACAATACTTCTTTCATTGTTAGAGACTAACCAGAGTCTATTTTATATGAATATTCCCTAATACCTTTTATTGGATATTGGTAGTCATTTCCTAGCTTCACCTTGTGAGGTGATTCATGTTCTAACAGTCTCACAAAGGATTCCTTGAATCTAGTCATATGTTTGCAAGCCCCACTGTCTATAAGCCAATCATCACTTCCATGAGTAATGTTACCTGTGAGAGCGGAGATCAGAACATATTCATCCTCACTTGAAGAATATTCACTTTCATATCTGGATCTCTTCTTGGATGGTTCATCATCCTCTGTAGCATGAGCATGATGTCTTCTTTTGTTCCCCTTCTTCTTATGAGAGTGACCCTTGTTCTTAGGGCAGTCTTTTGAAAAGTGTCCTCTTTCATCACATGTATAGCATCTTAATTTTGATAGGTCTCTTCTACTGTTATCTCTATGATGAGGATCCTTACCTTTGGAGTAATGAGGTATTCTTTTGCTTCTCTTGGAGTGGACTGTGAGATCTTGGTCTTCACTTCCCATATTCTCTTCTCGAGCTCCTATCCATTCTTCTTCTTGAGAAAATTATTCTCATATTCTATTGAATTTGACTAACTTATTTCTAGCACAGATTCCTAGGATGAAAGAATCCCATGACCTAGGAAGGCCATTCAGTGTTGTCATCAAAATCTCTACATTCTCCACTTTTTTATTAATAGCTTCTAATTGTTCCTTGATCTAAGAAACCCTTGTGAAGTAATACTGGATGGTCTCTACATTTTGAATCTTCACATTCTTCAGTTGATTCCTCTGAGTCATCTTTCGGTTTATGTTCTTCCCTTCAAACAATTTGGTTAGGGCATCAAACATAGCTTTAGGTGTCTTGAGAGAGGACACCTATGGGATAAGGTGATCCTTGATAGAATCAACAATTATTCTCTTTTCCATAACCATCTTCTTCTTATGTAAGGCCTTTGCCTCATCTCCCTCTAGAACTGGAACCTCCTCATGAATGTAGGAGTCTAATTCATTCTCTTCTAGGACTAGGGAGATCCTATACTTCCAGGCTCGAAAGTTATTAGCTCCCTCAAGATTTTCATCAATCTTGTTATGATGAGACATCTTAAAATGGGAATCTCAAATGGAAATAAAAGAGATATTAGATCTTACCAGGTCAAGATGTCGGATCTGAAACTTGAGCTGAAATCCTATAGAGCTGATTCAGGAGCAAATTAGGGTTTTGCTTTTCCATAGATCTGTCCACCCAAATGCCTTGAAATTTCTTTCTAACTTTGATTTTGGGGAGGAGATCAATCCAGGCCTAAGCTCACCGAAAAATTCATCTTCTGTGAAAATCCCTAATTTTCGATAGTAGTGTCGGGTCCAAAACTAAAGAACCTCAGAATTGGATTCTGCTTCAACAAAAAGATGCATCCTAAGGAGGAGAGTTATTCCACCTCAATTTTGCTGAAAATATATGGAGGAAGATCCACAAACTAGGAATCCCTAGTTCCCGCAGCTGCATGGTGTCTTCTTCTCAGGTTAGCTCTAATACCATGTTAGTTTTTCAACATTAAGCTAGCATTATTAGGATATTTAACTGTTAAAATAACAAGTGCAACAATAAAACACAAGAGACAATGAACACAGTTTTTTTCCTTGGGGAAACCATAAAGGAGAAAACCCCGCAACTTCCTTAGAGATAGAATCAGCACCAAAATAGTAAAAGCCCCAAAATAGTAAGTGATCTCCTGATAGCAGTAATCTTCTTCTTACTAGCCCCGGTTTCTTCTCCTTCCTCAACTATGCGCTACACTTGAGTGTGGATCAGTTGTGTGATAAATAGAGACTCCAGTTCTCTATTTATACTAATCTCGACATGACTGAAACCCTACTAGGGCTGACCTCTACTAGGAGAGTCTAATAACCCTAGTGCCCCGGAACTGTGGGGAATTTAACCCTTAGACAATCAGAGGGTTACTCACTATGACTTGACATGACTTGTTTACATTATTGATCCTCCCGATCGGAACATCGAGGCATGACAATATGACTCAATTACATTATAAATACATCTCGGAATAAACATCAGGTTACAATACATAAGATACATAGATAAATACATTCCGAAGTTACAAATACATCAACAAATCCATACTAACATAATTATAACATCATTTACATAATTTTTGTTAAATACATTCCAAGGAAAAACTACGGGCGTTAGAATCCCCTCCCCCTTTGAATAACATTGTCCTATGTGTTCTCTTAATTTTCCACAAGGTTCCATGCCCTTCGTTTTAGCTTCATTTGCAATGTATTTCTCTTCAAGGATACTTTGTGTTGTTACCATCTATTCTGACCAACAATTCTCAATCAACCCTTTACCTTACCTTAGAAATCCTCTAAGTTATTTTGCATCAATCAATACCTATGCTCAAATAACAAGTCAATTCACATGTCAAATCCATTCTCACATGATTCATCCCTTATAGGAGTTTTAGAAACATAGCTGAAGCACATACACATGCATATTCACATTAAATCTCCAAGAAGATGCAAAATACACCAAATACTTATCTACATATGCATATTCCTTTAGCTCCATATGTATCTTGCTTTGAATTTAGACAACTATGGCAACCACAAGACGTACGCCATCCCACACAAGGATGACACATCTTCTCTTCTATACAATCTCTTGAGTGTAACCACCCCTTCTAGTGCTCTCCAGGGTGTGCATTAAAAGGTAACCAAGTTTCTATAAGCCTTGGATCACCTATGCCTATATGTAAACCTAATAATAAGCTAACATTCTAGCTATGCCACAACATAAAAATATTAACCAATTCCAAGCCAATATGTCAAGTGGGTTTATCAAGCATTACATTAACTAGTATGCTAACCCAATTCTTCAACTAGGTTTATCAAGCATACAACAACCATTTCCAATACAACATCTCTGCTGGGTTTATTAGGAAATAAAAAAGAATACAACTGCGTAGTTCCTTCTCCTCTGCAAACCAATGGTTCCTTATAGTAAATCCATAGGTAAATCACTTGAATGCAATATTATATAGCTCCACAATTCCCACTCACACAAAGCAAGGATGGAACCCCTTCTTTAATACATAGTCCCTTAGTCATACCCATCCCTCTATTTCTCTTCAGTGCCAGGGTAAAAAGTTACCAATACCCATACAAGGCACCTAAGTACACATGTTCTTATTGGGTTTAACAACATTACAGAGAGACAAGCACATGTGATGGATTTTATTGGGTTTTTCAAACCCAAGTCACTCTTGGAATTTATTTTCCATTTTCATATTTAATATCCAACATCTACCTCAAGAGAACATTTTCATTATATCGCCTACATTACATACAAGCATGCAATTCACATGAGATGTCATCATAATAATTTTAATAATAACTTTCAAATATGTTTCACACATAAACTAAACTTACCAAACTTGGGGTCCTTCTCAGAATATCTAGCTCTCACAATCCATAGCAAATGGTCATCCTGTAATGTGCCTTCTTGACACAATTCACAAACACTAACCAATCAATAACATTAATAATCAAACACAATTTTGAATTTAAAATGATGTCTCCCTGAGAAATTAGATTTATTTAACCATGAGGCCATCCTCACATATTTGGATCTTGTAAGTGGAAGAACTCTATCCCTTATGGTTTTGCACTTGCTTCCTTAAGCTAGACATCCACATACAACATGTCCTCTTGACACAATTATAAATCAACCAAACAGTCATTAGTAATTATAAGAAAATTTTCATATGAAATTTACAAATTTGTTCCCTATATAAATCATATTTTATAGCCATGATATCCTTGTCATAATGTCTAAACTTTATTCACATGGTAGCTTCTAGCCTTTCTTATGGATTGACATGCATTTCCATACCCAAGGCAATTATGCCTGTAATATAAAATTTGTTATATTTTTTATCATTTAAGTAATATGATCTTAGGATCTTAACTAAGAGAATAACAAGCACATCAATCAATCACAACAAACAATGAACACAAAGATTTTCCTCGGGGAAACCATAAAGGAGAAAAACCCGCAACTTCCTCAGAGATAGAATGAGCACTAAAAGTAAAACCCAAATATACAAAGATTATCTCCGATAGCTGATCTCTCTCTCTCTCTCTCTTATCCCATCTTCTTCTCTCTCTCACTCATGCGCTACAACTGAGTGTGAGTGTGTGTAACAATTAGAGAGTCTCACTCTCTACTTATACTAGTTTATGATTTGACAACTACTTACCAGGGCCGACATCTCTAGGAGATTCTAATAACCCTAGTTCCCCTCAACTGTGGGGAATTTGCACCCCTAATCAACAAGGAGGGTTAAGCTCAACTCAATTGTGTGGAATATTTCCTCGACTTACAATGGAGAGTTAACCTCACTGGATTTGCATGAATTTATTATATTAATGACTCTCCCAATAGGAACATTGAGGTACAATGAAATACAAATGATTCTCCTAACAGGAACATTGGAGTAGGATATAAGTGCATACATTCTAAAGTTACAAATACATCAACACTCCCTCTTAACTGGGAAGGTGTTCTCTTGACACAATTCATCATCACAAGTCTTATTCTCTAGAGCATCATCATCACTGGATCATCGTCAAAGCTAGATCATCATCAAATATGGATCATCATCAAATCTATATTATCATCATCATCGTTGCTTCTGCTATCTCGATCAAATGGTTCTATCTCTCAATTCTACTTGTCACAGGAAGTTATACAAAGACATACCTTTTTCATGCTAGTTGTAGGCCTAGCCTCCATGTAGGTATTCATCTTCTTCAGCACTTATATCTGACCATGGAAGGAACACATCCAAGAACCATATCAGAAAGGTCAGCCCAACACTTACATCTAAACATGGGAGGAACACATCCACCACCATGTTAGAAACGCATGCCAAACACTCACATCTGACCATGGGAGGAACACATCGACCACCATGTCAGAAAGGCCCAGCACTCACATCTGACCATGGGAGGCCCAACTTGCCACCATGTCAGAATGGCCCAACACTTACATCTAACCATGGCCTAGCATGCCACCATGTCAAAATGGCCCATCACTTACATCCGACCATGGGAGGAACACATCTAAGAACCATGTCGAAAAGGCTCAGCACTTATATCCGACCATGGGAGGAACACATCCAAGAACCATGTTAGAAATGCTCAGCACTTATATATGACCATGGGAGGAACACATCCAAGAACCATGTCAGAAAGGATCAACACTTATATCTAGCCATGTGGGGAACACATCCTCCATCCATGCTAGAAAGGATAAGAACTTATATCTATCCATGTGGGGAACACATCTCGCATCAATGCTACAAGGGCTCAGCACTTATATCTAGCCATGTGGGGAACACATCCTGCATCCATTCCAGAAGGGATCAGCACTTATATCTGACCACGGAAGGAACTAATCCTACCATGTTAAAAAGGCTCTACGCTTATATATTCCCATGGAACGAACCAATCCTACTATGTTAGAAAGGCTCTTGGACTCATCACTTCCCCTTGGAAGGAACCTCAATTTGCAGAACACCAAACTTCTCCCTGAAGTACTCAAACTTCACTCTGGCTAATGGCTTGGTCAACACATCACCTATCTACTCGTGCGTCGCAACATACTAGAGATTCACTGCTCCTCTCTACACCATATCCCTGATATAGTGATATTTGATCTTGATATGCTTTGACATTTCATGGAACACCAGGTTCTCGTACAACTTCACACAAATCTGGTTGTCACAGTATATACAAGTAGCATCCAACTGGAGATCAAACAAATTAGATAGTAGCTTCCTTAGCCACAGTGCCTCACAACTAGTAGAACAAGCTACAACATATTCTACTTTGGTTGTACTAAGTGCCACACAGGATTTCTTCCTACTAAACCAAGAGATCACACCTGATCCCATACTGAAGCAGCACCTTGAAGTGCTCTTCCTATCACTAGCACTGCCTACCCAATCTGAATCCACATAACCTTCCAGGTTAATCTTCTGATTTTCCTCGTACTTGAGCCCATAATAAACCGTACCCTTTAGGTACCTCAAAATATGCTTTGCACCAATCACATGAACATGTCTCGGATCTATTAGGAACTGGCCCAATGTGTTCACATCAAAGAAAATATCTACTCTCATATTCATAAGGTACATGAAGGACCCAATCATCTGATGATACATCATAGAATCAATCAAATCTAATGAAGCATCACTCAATAGCTTCAGGTTCGATGCCATAGGTGTGGTCATGGCCTTGTAGTCCATCATTCTGAACATCTTTAGGATCTCCACTGCATACTTCCCTTGTCCTAGAGATATTCCATCCGCATTCTGCCACACCTCCATGCCCAGAAAGTAGTGCATCATATCCAAGTCCTTCATCTCGAACTCCATAGCAAGTCTCGTTATTGCAACTTTAATGAGATACTCTTTTCTGTCAGGAACAACTCATCGACATATAACAAGAGAATCACCAGTATTCCACCTTCAAGCTTGAATTAAAGTTTGGAATCCACTTTTCTCTCAGTAAATCCTAGATCCATCAGTAAGCTATCCATCCTCTTGTACCATGTCGAACCTTAGGATCTTCTGCAGTTACTCCCTCTGAAGTGGAGCATCATTCTCCCTCTTCCTTTCGTACTCTATGTATTGAAACATTATGTCCTATAGTGACAAGTAGCTTCCTCTGCTACTAATATTCTATGTACCCATCTAGGGTCACTGGATACTAAGATCCTCTATCTTGAACCTTTTCAAGATTTCTTCTCGCACCTATCTATGAGCTTGTCATCCTCTATAGGCTTTCATCTTCAACCTTGTATTTAATATCTTCATCACTCCAGGTGATCTCCAAGCTCCTCATTTATGTGTTATCCCATGGGTGCCTTCTGAGCTCATACAAGGCCTTCTTTTGCACACATGAATCTTCCTGTCAAACTTCCAGTGGCTGCAAATGTATCTTCGTAGTCTATCCATTCTTTCCGTGAGAAGCCTCATGCTACGAATATTTCATTGTATCCCACGATGTTTCCATCTACTACATGTTGGATCTTGTAGATCCATATGGAAGACATTACAAACTTCCCTTCAAGTCCCCATACTGCATCCTAGACATTATTCTTCTTGAACTGGTACTCTCCTTCCCTTTCTTCTTGGCTACATCTTCATAGCTGGAAGGCTTCGCATCAATGATGTTGCTCAATAGTGTCACACAACTACACTGTGTCTGAGACCTCTTCTTTCTTTGAAAGTATCATCATAATATTATTCATCTTGGATTATTTCTTGAACCGTCGTAACTTGTTCTTCGGAACAAGTCTCATCCGTCTTTGCTTGTAGGTGATTGTACGCGATATTTCCTACAAGTCAAATGGACTAGTTGTATGGTTAGAAGCATTTAAGAATGTATATTCATAATGACAAATTATTATGCATAAAGATATAATCATGCAACTATTTTAGCCAATATAACATTCATCCACATCATGAAAACTTTATAGATTCCTTCAATCTCTACCATGACATCATTGATATTGTGCACTAATCTAATATGTCAGCAAAGAGGTTTCATTCTAGATAAGTATCAATGGAAAGTTGTAAGAGCTACTTACCCATCACATGCATATTAGTAGTATACTGTCATGAATGCAAACATTCTATCATGCTTAACACATCAACTGAATATAAACAAATTCATAACAAAACAATATCATGAAACGATGATTAAATACTTATCTTTATTTGTTTTGTGGGCAGACTCCTTCTTTCAGCTTCATCATCTTCTTCATTCATAACAACATCATTTCTTATCCAAATGCTTAATATGGATAAGAATTGAGTTCTTCATATTCCTCATTGCTTGAGGTATATTCTTTAAATCATGAGTGCGTGATCTTCAGTTGCTCCCATCTTTTCTTCTCTTATTATGGGTCAAGCTTCATCTTATGTGTTCTCTTCCTAGAGTCTGCTAAAAGTAATCACTTCCTTGTGGCACACATTCCTCGAATGAATGAAGCCCATGATCTTGGGAGGCCATTCAAGGTGGTTATCACAACTTCTGCATTCTCCACTTCTTCTTCTACTGCCTCAAGCTGTTCTTTTGATTTGAGAGACCCTTGTAAAGTATGACTGTATGGTCTCTACATTCTATATCTTCACATTCTTCAATTGGTTTCTCAAATTCATCTTCCGATTTATGTTCTTCCATTCAAATAGCTTGGTCAAGGAACAAAACATCTCTTTAGGTGTCTTTAGGGAAGACGCTTGTCGTATAAGGTGATTCTTGATTGAATCAGCAATGATCTTCTTGGCCTTGACCAATTTCTTCTTGTGTAAGGCTTTTAGCCCCATCTCCCGCTGGAACTGGATCCTCTCCACTTTTGTAGGTGTACAATTCATTATCTTCAAGAACTAGTGAAATCCTATACTTTCATGCTTGGAAGTTGTCAACTTCACAAATCTGGTTATCAAGACGATGTGATTAGTCAGTTTTAAATGAGAACCTCAAATGTATATAGCAAAAGATTAGATCTTACCAATTTGAGGTATCCGTCCTAGTTCTGGATCTCGCTAATCCAGGGTTTGTTAGAGAAAAATTAATTTTCAAAACTTGGAATATTTCAGATCTGATTTGATATAAATATGCACCTCTTCAAGGTGATCTATCCAATGTACTCCTTTTCTAAAAACAGTGGAGGGAAGCTCCCAAAACATGAATCCCTAGTTTTCGAATTTCTTCTCCAGAAATTCTTGATATTGTTTCTGCAATATATCTTAAACTACAGCTTATCTGTGTATGAAATTTCGTACTAAGGTATCCTCATCTATCCTTTTTCCAGAAACATATGTTTGAGCAGCATTTGTTCCACCACTTGGGAATTATCATAGTTTTCCCAAGATGACTTCTTTCAGGACTGTTCACAATAGTGAACTTCTACATCCTTCCAAGTGTCACTGTTTAACCTTCTAGGTATGAAAAATTTACCACATAAAGTACGGTTCATTCCCTATGTGGAACATCTTGAAAATTTTCATTTCGACCTTCGTAGCCCAAGATATAACAATTCTCCCTAGATTTCATGTTTAGGGATGAATACTGGAAGGGGATGGAACCCTAATTTATAGGAATCATATCTCCCATCATATAGCGAATATGAGACTGAAATGTTTACACGTGATACATCAGGATTTTATCTTCTTCCTATGAAAATTTTGGCTCCTGAGACTTCTTCAATCCCAATATATAGCGAATCTACCAAAACTACCTATTTTAGTATTTTAGAGTTTTTCAAGCTCAGGGTCAAACTAGGGTTTGACTTTCACAGAGTCTTACTCAACCAAAAAAATTGAACTTGGTCTCTAAACTTCAATTTTGATGAGGAAAGAAATCCTATTCTATGCTCACTAGAAAATTCCTCTTCTGTAAAAGCCCTAATTTCCTGCATTAAAAACAAAAAATGCCCAGAATCAAGTTCTGCTTCAATATAAAGATGCGCCCTTCAATGGAGAGTTATCCTAGCCTCCTTTTGCTGATGTATTGTGGATAGAGACCCAAAAAGTAATAATCCCTAGCTTCTACAGTTTCATAGTGTCTTTTTCTTAGGTTAGCTCTAATACCATGTTAGATTTTTATCATTTAAGCCATATGATCTTAGGATCTTAACTGATAGAATAACAAGCACATCAATCAATCACAAGAGACAATGAACACAAATATTATCCTCAGGGAAACCATAAAGGAGAAAACCCCGCAGCTTCCTTAGAGATAGAATGAGCACCAAAAGTAAAACCCAAAGATACAAAGATGATCTCCAATAGTTGATCTCTCTCTCTCTCTCTCTCTCTCTCTCTCTCTCTCTCTCTCATCCGAACTTCTTCTCTCTCTCACTCATGCACTACAATTGTGTGTGTGTGTGTGTGTGTGTGTGTAACAAATAAAGAGTCTCACTCTCTATTTATACTAGTTTCTAATTTCACAATTATGTCCTAGGGCCGACATCTCTAGGAAAGTCTAATAACCCTAGTGCCCCTCAACTGTGGGGACTTTGCCCCCCTGATCAACAAGGAGGGTTAACCTCAACTCAATTGTGGGGACTATTTCCCTAACTTACAACCAAGGGTTAACCTCATTGACTTTGCATGAATTTATTATATTAATGACTCTCCCAATAGGAACATCGGAGTACAATGAAAAACAAATGATTCTCCCGATAGGAACATCTGGGTGAAATATAAGTGAATACATTCTGAAGTTACAAATACATCAATAAATTTTTCAATCAATCAAATAGTTTGTGAGTATCCATGCATATAATATTTTCATTGCATCATTTACAACAAACACTGAACTCATCTCAGAATTATAACACTCAATAATTTAAACACTCTTAGTTGTTAATATCTCAAAGGAAGTGAAATATAGTTACTTTGTATGCATCATTATCACAATAAAATTACAATATATAGTCACATTATCTATGCAATAAAACTTTCAATACTCCTGATTACATAACCATATAAGTTCATGCAACTTTGTCCTCCCAAGAGACCATCCCAGTAGTGAATCAAACATGACTCCCTTCTTCTTGCAATTATTTCTATGGAATCCATATAAACACATGAAATAATCTCAAGAATGCCAATAATTCTATCATTTCAGCTATTAGTCAATTTCCATGAAATATATATCACAATCATGCATTCACACATTGCATATTAACATATGTACCTACACATATGCATGAATAGTTAACAAGATATACATAATATTTAGATGCACATTCAGCCAATTCACCCTTGCATTGATTCATGGATACCATAATGTCATGCCATGCATTCGAGCATGATCTTTTGGAATATTATATAATTGCTTGACACATAACCCAACCACTTGGTTAACAATTCAGGTTCCTTCATTTTTCACCCAAACAAAACCTTAGGATTTCACTTTCTCCTTGCTTGTTGACAAAGATGTTTCATCCCATATTAACATTAATAGGGATCTCATGGGATACTTCTGTAGCAGATAGAATTTCCATTTCTAGCCACATTATGGCCTTACCCATGACTATCTCATATGGGATGCACTACCACAACAAGATCATAAGTCCTTACTTACTTTTGTTATTTAACTCATAACCAACATACACACGTGGCATGATATTCTTTCATATGAATGCATTAAAACTTCTAATAGTTAGATGGAATAATGCTCATTTCCCTTACAATGCCATACCTCACCATACACGGTGGGATAACATTCACATGAATGCATCTGATATCACATGTAAACCAATTTATGATAGTTAAAATATGGTTGAAGGGATTCTTACCCAATCCCCTGTTAGCACTTATGTAATAAACATAAACAAACCATTACCTACATGGTTTCCATCAATAATTTTTTATGTTACGTAATCAATTAGCATCTTCCCAAGGACTACACAACCCTTGCACTAACCTATTATCATAGATTTGTTTCCTAGCCTTTCTTCATAATGCGACTAGTCAAAAACAACAATAACATCAACATCTTCAACAATGCTTATATTATCTTTGGTCCTACAACCATTACTAGCCACACTAATTATCATTATTGGATCATTACATATGTAAAACCGCACTACTTGTACCAGTATGCAATATCATATACATGCATAAATGTCTTCACATGCACAAGGAGATTCACATGTACTATTATATAAAACTCATAAAATATGAATACAATAGAAAGAGAGGAGTTAAATAATTATCCCTTTCCAATCCATCATCATAACATGGAAATCCTCTTCCACATTATAATTGATCCAATTTCAGGGTCTCTCTACCAAGAGCATAAGGGATCATTATCTATGATTTTTTCACCAAGCATAAATTCAATACATATTCACATGTATAACATTTACATTTTCTACTTCCCAACATTGCAATTGTCCTCCTATAAACAAAAATAGTTCAAAGTGAGGAATTTCCAACTTTATCAATGTTTCCTTATGGAGACTATTTTCCAATTTTTACTACAACGATCTTATCAACCCTTTTTACATTTTGTTGGTCACTACAAGATCTCTTGTTTCACTCAGTTCACATTGCCTTGCTGCTCAACTACTTGGAGAAATTATGTCCATGTCCAACTTGACCTTTATTTCCTAGCACTTATCAATGTTTTAATTTATTCCATTCCAATTCCATACGGAGACTTTTCAAGGTCCATTGTATGTCCTTATGCCTCATTCAACTACGAAAGTTTAATTCCTTTCCCATGGAAATAATTGCCACAATTATGAACCAGACAATTGATTCACACATGGGAATGCTTCATTCCCACATTACCAACCCTTGCATGGCCACTTTCTCACTATAATTAACTACACTACATGTCCACATATTGGGATATCTTATTCCTATTAATGACAATGACTGTGTGAATGAAATTTTCTTACCCATTCTCATTACTAACTCATAAGTTACTATTTCATATCCCATAACTTCTTTTAGCATGCATGCACTTTCCCACAATGATGATTCACCCATCACCTTTTCAAAATGCACGCCCTTCACCTCCTAGCCTATTTCATACTTAGTTGATCATGCACTTATGGAATACAATATTCACATCCGATAATAAAAAAATCACCTGGCTCTTCCTTACAATTAAAATTGCACATTTTGAACACAAAGAATGCGTTGTATACATTCTGGCTAAGGAACTATCAATCCCTTTTATCTCCCATCTACCATCATGGGAGTTTATAAAATACAATCTACACAAATGTATTATTATAAATCCAACATATTTTTCCACATGTGAACATGAATTACCATAATATACTCAATTTCATATCCTTGCTCATTAGTTGAACTTCCTTGTCACCAAGCATCCAACCAAGCTTGCTTCAATTCTTCACATTGCTAGATATTAAGAAGAAAATTTTACCATGATCATGTTTACAAATGTGCATCCACTTGAATGTGAGACCAACATTACTATGATACTGGTATAATATTATTTACTTTCTTTGAGTGAATTTCCTCTTTAGTACTCTTGCTCAATCATATAAATATTTTCCAAAATATTATCTTTTCTGGAGGTAACCGACATTGATAATTTCTTGCTCAATCAAGTATGGAGGTTTTGCTTACCTTCTATTTGAAAAAATAGGAAACCTATTTTAGAAACAATAACCTTTAATTTCATTTTTCATTTTTAGCCTTATTAAATTGTTAAAAATACATAGGAATATTTTTCATGCATTTTGGGAACAACCCGTATTGCCCATTTCTCTCAAATTACAGAAACATATGAATCATCCCTTCAAACTCCACAATCTTCCCCAATTTTAATATTTTCCCGTAGTTACAGTTAA
Organism: Pseudotsuga menziesii; assembly: GCA_001517045.1. Taxonomy (NCBI): domain Eukaryota; kingdom Viridiplantae; phylum Streptophyta; class Pinopsida; order Pinales; family Pinaceae; genus Pseudotsuga; species Pseudotsuga menziesii. The sequence goes on from LPNX011109206.1 coordinate 43,937, forward strand.
ACTCATGAACTAACCTTGTAGATTTATAAAAATGAAAATGGGGGGCAAGGGGGCTTCTCCCCTTGAGGCCTCCTTACACCATTGCAGGGGTGGTTGAGGGAAACACCTTTTTTTTAACCTGTATATCCTTTGAGTTCATGCAATTTGGCACATAAGTTCACCTACCTTTTTTAATCTTTGGGAACCTGAAATTCGACCATGGAAATTGCTAAATTTCCCTTGGTTTGTGGACCCATAGCACTGACCTAGACCCTATTACAACCTATTAAACATAAGTGGTTTTGGGGTCCATAAGAAGTGGTACCCTAAAAACTATTTTATGATCTTGAATGCATGAGAAAGTGAAACATCACAAGGTGGTTTATGTCTCAAGCTCATGAAGATTCATTAAACTTTTTGCATATTCACATCTCCAAGTCATTTTCAATTTCCAATCATATTTGCGATATATTCCACTACTGAAAAGATTGACAGGGGTCCCATCATTCCTTACATGACCTAACACAACACTTGTGTCACATATTTGCACATCACATCACCTCCTATCAGTCCCCAAAGTAGTTTCGGGCTATGAAAAAAGTGGTTTCTTGAACCTTATTTGGCAAGCATGAATGCAATAGCAACTAACACATGGACGGGGAATTTTTCCTTCAAGGTCATGATAATATATTAACTATTGTGCATCTTTGCAATTCTGAAGCACTTTGATTCATTGATCATCACTTCTAGCCAATGGCCATATCTCATCCGTCTTCACACTCTACCACATGTGATCACCGCCACATAGATCTGACGTGGTTGGTCCACATCACACTCTTTTCTCACATGGACTCTCCAAATCAGACATCTTTCCCACGTGGATCCTCCACATCACCCTGCCACCTGGCACTCAAGGGGCCCAACTAAAATTTTCCATTTTTTTTCAAAGTTTGGAATTATGCAATTTTTTTATATTCTAAATAAGGGGATGATTTAAAATTTACTCTCAACCCCTTATTCGTCACTTAATAGAACACTATTTTTCAAACCAGTTCTATTTTTTTCCTCTAAAATTGAATTTTTAACACATACAACTTTGGTATTGCAAGCATAAGATCTGATACCACTTTGTAATGTCCCACTTACCCAATCTAACCATTGAGAATGGACATTAACCGAATTCAAGATTCAAAATTTTTTCCAACATCCAATTACAATTTCATAACACATTGTTTTTTTTGGTGTAGATGCAAATGAAACCTATACAGTGAAAATAAAATTAATCCACATACATGATTAATGCACATACAAGAACAATCAAATACATGCGAGTGAGTGCATGAAGTTGGTGAAATTTTAGATGCCACTATATTTTTAGAAAACTAATAATTTTTATGGCATACCTTTTTCTTTTCTTGGTTGTTTCATACAAAAAATATATGTTGCACTAATAGACACTAATCGCTACATACTATAAAAAAATCCAATTAATAATCATTACATTAACACCTTGAAAAGCTACACTAACACTTGGCACACTAATTTAGAGGTATGCTCACTTGGATAATTTAAAAAAATATTTAAAAGTGCTAATTTTATTTTTGAAAAATAGTATTGAACTAGTATTATTTGGTATCTACATGTTTTCAAATTTTTGTATATTGATTCCATCATTTAGGAACTCAAAGGTTGCGCTATCATGGACATATACCTTATCATTTGCTGAAAAAGAAAATGTCAATGTCAGAAAAAATAAAAAATAAGCTAGTTGTGAACATTTTCAATAATATATATATATATATTTGAAAAGGTGATTCCATTTCCTACGTTTCATATGTTTTACTAGAAACGAGATTCATTATGTAGGTATGTCGAAATACCCATGTAAGTTGAAGGACATGTGTTTTTCAGGTATGTTGCATCTAACGTGTAAAAAGACACCATCATTAGCTTGCACTCACCCAGGCATCAAATAAAAAATTTCAAATTTAATATACACATGCATACTTATCTTAAACAATGCAAATCCAATGAATTGGTTGTGTAAGATCAATTTTTCACCCAACCATAGGCACATTGTCTATCATATACTCTTTCTGTTGAGAGGCCACCCCCAAGCTGGGCTATGATGCCACCATAGTGAAGGAAACACCTACAAGCTTCTCTCTCTCAACCCACAACTGGATCTTATCTCTATGCTTAGAGAAATGCTCATACAAAGCTTATAGCAATATCACTCATCCCTCACAACCTTGGCTTCCAAAAATACTTACCCCACACAATATCCTTCTTAGATCATGCATCCCCTTCACCGATCCATGGTTCTCTTGGGTGATCCATCTTGATGAGTGCTTCTAGTGTGTTCATACAAGAAGAAAAACCTGCTAAATGCAGTTTGAGAACTGCCTGTAACCTAAATTGGTGGCTTCACAAGCATCTACGAGTAGAAAAACTCAATGGGAAAAGTTACCTAGATTTCCCAACCTCTTTGCTCACCCACAACCATCGATTTCCATTCCAAATTAGAAGCTCCCTCCCTCTAAATTTGAATTTCCAGGGTTATACATAGTCATGAATAACAATAAAAATCTCTATGTAGTGTTGCTCTGTGTGAGAATGAGGGTTGAAACCAAGTGGTATGAAAAAATAGTAAAAATACAACTGACATGGCTTGTGACAGTAGAAGAAAGGACTTCTTGAAGCTAACATAACTATCACAAAAGCACAGTTAGTCCCCTGCCTCAATAACTGCATGAGGTGACATTTCCCACCAACCCCACACATGCATTCAATGATTGGAAAATGGAAAAAATGAAGGAGATAATTGGCTTATTCAAGGAACATGAAAAAATTTATGTGAGTTCTAAGGTTGGAACTTGGAAACAAATGATTAGTTTCCCATATGCCCCCTTTACTCTTCCCCACTAATGGAATCATACTGCCTTTGGTGCTCTTTACACAGCCATGTTGGAACATTTTATTATTTTGAACATAATATTCACATATATTTCAAGTTAGCATGACAAGCCAACCACATGGTCCAAGTAACAATATTTACATCATACATGCCTATTCATTCACTAGTTGGACCTTTCCCTTGATCTTTGCACTAGGAATCCATACTAGCATAATTACGTCATTTACATAATTTTTGTTAGACAAATTCTAAGAAAAATTTGGAGGTATTACACATCATTTCGAAAGATGATGATAAACAAATTGTTGAAACATGAATTTGATTAGACAACTTTCGAATAGCTCCATGGAAGGTTAGCTATCAATGGAAGATGATACATTACCCTTTAAATATAATTCATGCCATCAAATACCGTGGGTTTCTAAAACCATGGACCATAAATCATGAACAACAAATATGCATTAAACTAATTCCTATTTCATAGATTCAAATAATAACCTTATTACAAAAGATTTGAAATAACTATTAGCCGGATGCAAATAATATTTTTTACTACAAATTATTAAAACAATTTGTTTTTTTAATTATTAGGGAAGTTATTAGCATATATATATATATATATAAGTTCAAATAACTTTATTAGCTTGATCGAGTTATTGGTTCGATCGAGCTATTTGAGCTAATAATTTTTTTTCCATATTAAATTTGAACTTTCTTAGGATTATATATCTCAATCGAACTATTTTCTTAACCATAAAATAATACTTGAACTCTTTGTTGACAATTTTTAAGACCTCATTTGAGCTAATAGCTTGATAGGCAGTTTTAAAAATATGATTTTAGCCCATTTTTTCTGCAGATTTAATTTTGTTGGCTTATTTGAAATGCATAAACCCTGTAGAAGGAGCAAGCTGACATAAGTCGACTTGAGCAAAGACCGACTTAGTCGACCAGCCGACTAAGTCGAGAGACCGACTACGTCGGTCGGCTGAGTAAACATAGTAGTTAGTCTGT
>LPNX011109208.1:4296-59856 GCA_001517045.1 Pseudotsuga menziesii
AAGAACGATATTTACTTGAATTATATTAATAACAAGGAATAATGAGGTTTTAGAAACTATGTTAGGATTTTGTTTTTATAAGATTTATATTAAGAATTATATATATATTTAGTATAAACTCATAATTTTGTAATAAAATTGAATAAGTTAGTGTTTAACAATTAATTTAAGAATGATTTTTATTAATTAAGATTTATTAGGAAGTTGTATTTTGAATATGTCAAATAGTTGGTGTTTTGGATATTTGAAACATATTTAAAGATATTACATGTTATAAAAAAGAATTGTGAATATTTTTGTGATGAAGCTTTGCTCAGTCCACATGGTCGTCGTCCTATAAGAGGAGCATAAACATTTTCCCACAATAACAGAGATCTGAATTTATTCCTTATTATGTTATTATTGAATCATATTTAACGTTATGTGTTGCTTATTTCTTGTTGTTTGCATGCTAAAGTTTCTATGTATTATCTGATTATCAAGTTATAGGGGCAAGGAACACCGCAAGCGGTATGAGAGCCATGATCCTAAGACAAAATGCATTCGAGAATGTTATTATATATTTTGTGCTTCTCAAGTGACAAGGAAAAGGAACATCACAAGTGGTATTAGACCCACGATCCCGAGACAACATTCATTCGATAATTGATAGATTTTTTTGGGTTAGAGACGTGTTATAAAATTTTAAAATAATTGTAGGGATCTGTCATTCAATCAATAAACTATGTTTGGGGAAAAATGTATGTGACAAATACAATTGGTACATAGTTACATCATACTTTTTTGGGTGCAATTGTTGGAAACCCTTGTAACTCTTGTTGGTAGCCCCTAGAGTGTTGATTTTTTTGAGCAACATCAAGAACCCTTCTCCGACTATTGAGTGACCATTCCGTTGAGTGGTAGATATCTCGTTTGAGACCATGATATAGACCCAGCTCTTCCCTGGGTAGACTAAACCTTGTGTTGAGTAGACATCTAGTCTGCGACCATGATGTAGACCAGTCTAGGACTAGTAGACTCAGCTTAGTTTTGAGTAGCCATTCTCTTGGAGAATGAAGACAGTGTAAGCCCTAGACTAGATCTGGGCATGTGTGTGCCACTTTCACCCTTCATCTATGGGCTTGGTGTGCTTCACCAAGGATTAGCTACCCTTGGTTAAGTTACCCTAGTACCAAATCTAGGTGTTACATAGTGTGTGAGATAAAAGCATTAATAACTCTCTTGGTTTATGATGATGTACTTTTGAAATAAAAAAGGACCACAGATAATGACCACATGGGAACTTGGAAAAAGGCTAAAATCAAAAGTCAAAATAAATAAATACTTTTTAACCACGAGAAAATGACCACAAGTGAAAGTGAAAATAAATAAGGACTTCTTATAAAAGTCAAAGGAAAAAATAAAAGGACCGTTTTGGTAAAAGTGAAGATGAAATTAGGAAAAGATTGAAAATATTATTAGTATTTATCTTTCCTAATCTTGTCCACTTACAGGTGAAAAAAGTCTATAAACGAATATCATGTCTTCTAATTATACATATAAGTTTTGCTCTCACAGGTGAAGAAGACTTTTTTATGTTAAAACCATCAGCTAGGGATTTTTTCATCTTTAGTATTTTTGGGACAATCATCCTCAACATTCCATTTTTGGGCAGCCCTCTTCATTTTTTGGGCAGCTGAGAGTTTTTTTGTGGGAATCCTTCTTCTATTTTTTGGAGCCATGTTCTCGGTAGCCCCTTCTATGTCGGGCTGACCCCATTCTCCACCCGAGCAACATACTAGGGCTTGGACCCTTTTCTCTTTTCATCCTCTAGGCTTACCCTAGGAACCCCATGCAGCCTCTCTCAGGTATACACGCGATGGTTTATCCCTCAGGTAGCTCAAGGTAGGCCCTTATAGGGAGGCCATGGCCACCGACTGCTCAGCAGAAGACCCAAAATCCTATGGGATTGCCCCACATACTTTGACCTATGTACAATTCCTTTCAAGGAGAACAATAGGGCTATTGCACAGCTGGCAAGTCAGTTGGGCATAGGAGAAAGAGGATCAAGTAGTAGGGTAGCAGATCGGGTAGGTCGGGCAGTAGATCGAGTAGGCCAAGCAACAGATCAGGCATCAAATAGTTCAACCGTCCAGATAGTATGGTTTATTGTGAATCCTGTAAGTTATTGGGGTAGGAGAGAGAAAAAGGGTATAAACCCTATTTTTCTAAAAAATCCCAAATATGGGAAATTTTATATTTCTGGAAATTGTGGTTCGAATTATGAGTCTGATATTTTTTTCTCATCATTTTTGTGGCTGTGGTAAAACCTAGATTTGCATTTGAGGAACTTCTTGAAGAATTTCTTAAGCCATCTCATTTATGAGATGAGCTATTAATTATTTTGGGGGTTTTTTTCTTTCAAGGTTTCCGCAGTGAAAAATATTGTGTCCATGCGTGTTGATGTGATGAATGTGTTTTTAATGCACTATTGATTTGTTTAATTAGATCTACAAATTTTTTAAAAGTTTATGCTAATGCTAAAATTCAACATGGTATCAGAGCTTAGCATGTGAAAACACAGTAAATGGACACTTTAGTTGTTTCTCACTAGATCTTGGAATAAGATTTGTAGATCTAACATTTTGATAAGTGACAGAGATGGCTACTGTTGGTTTCAAACCAGAAGAGAAGCTCCATGGTTCAACAAACTTCAATTCATGGAAGGCAAAATTCACAACCATTCTTGATGAGAATGACTTGGATGATATTGTTCTTCATGTCACAGAAGAGCCAGGATAAGATTGCACTTGCAAAAAAGACCAAAAGGTTCAAGAAACCTTCTTCTCATCAAAAGAAAGGTAAGACACCTTCAGGTAAGTTTTTTGACATGTCTAAGATTGAATGTTATACTTGTCACAAGTTTAGACATTATGCTAGAGACTGCATGCAGAAAAAGAAGAAACCCAAGAGAAGTTTCTAGGCATCTGTTGCAGAAGCAGAGGAAGAAGAAGATGAAGAACCAAAGAAGAAGAAGAAAACCAAGGCTAATAAAACTAATGAGCATAGAAGAGAGTACTATTTGATTTCTTCTCTAACTGGTTCTTTCTCAGCTTGCTCCACTTCTTGGTCAGTGGAAAATGGTGCCTCCAGGAACATGACAAGTAACCATGGTACCCTCACTAGTTACAGAAAGAGAAATTTCACCACTCAGGTAGAACTTGGAGATGACTCCACTTACAAGATTGAAGGAGTTGGCTCAACTTCACTTCAACTTGACTCACGTATGGTTCTTCATATTGATGATATTCTTTACGTTCCTAGTTTAAAGAAGAATCTTTTATCTGTTGTTGGTCTAAAAGGAAAGGGCCACATAGTCCTCTTTATGGACAAGAAGGTATTTTTATGGGAAAAAGACATAGATCTAGAATCAGCAATTTAGATTGGGGTTCGAGAGGGAGACCACTATAAGGCCTCCAAAGTCTCCACTCATGATTTGGTACATCACTCAGTTTATCCTTGTGAACTTTGGAATAGAAGGTTTGGACACCTTCACTACAGAGCTCTCCCAGGATTGCAGAAGATGGTCACAGGTATGCCAAAATTTTCTCCAAAACATGAAGGAATCTGTAAAGGATGAGCTCTAGGTAAGAACACTAAGAAATCCTTTCCCATAAGTAAGAGTAGATATAAAGGTATTTTGGATTTGATTCATTCTGATATTTGTGGGCCCATGTCTTCACCCTCCTTGAGTGGGTGTTTATATTATGTCTTTTTTATTGATGACTAATCTCGGAAGTCTTGGATTCACTTCCTCAAGGCCAAGAGTGAAACCTTTGACAGGTTCAAAGAGTTCAAGACACTGATTGAAAATTAGACTAGAGGGCACATCCACATCTTGAGATCAGATAACGGAGGGGAGTATGAATCTAATGAGTTTGATGATTTTTGTCGAGAAGCAGGAATCAAGAAAAAGATGACAGTGCCTTAAAACCCCCAGTAGAAAGGGGTTGCATAAGGGAAGAATAGAATGATCTGTGGAGCTGGGAAAGCCATGATCACTGATCTAGATCTTCCTTTGTCCTTATGGGATGAAACTGCCAAAAATGTAGTATACATATAGAACAGAAGCACACATAATATCTTGGGTGAGAATACTCCTAAAGAAGTATTCACCAAGAGGAAACCTGCAGTTGATCACATGAGGATATTCGGTACTCTTGTGTAAGTTCATGTGCCAAAGGAAAAGAGGGCTAAGCTAGAACCCTCCTGTAAGAAAGGTATCTTTGTTGGGTACAATGATTACTCGAAGGATTATCAAGTATATATACCTGGACAAAGGCACATTGAGGTCAACAGAGATGTGATCTTCCATGAGGAAGACATGTTTCGTAAAACAATAGAGCTTTAATCGGAAGATACCGTTGCTCTACTTTAGTTTCTAGATTAAAAAATTCAGAGGGACGAAGAGGAATTTCATGATCAAATTCCAGATGTTCCTCAGAACATTGAAAGTACACTAGAAGAAATACTTGAAGTTATTCCTTTGAAAAGGAGAACTTCTTGGTACCGAGAGACAGTACTAGAAGACGAGAAGCACAAAGCTCCTCTAGGGACTTTTGGAGAAAGCATAAGACCAGAGAAGTACTCTGGTGTGATGATTCAGCTCATAAGTTTAGAACCTTCATCATACGAAGATGCAGCAAGTAAACAACTATGGGTTGATGCCATGATTGAAGAGTATAAGTCAATCATGAAGAATGATGTTTCGGAAGTTGTTCCCAAACCTGCAGGAAAGTGAGTAGTGACTTCCTCATGGATTTATAAGATCAAGCATGATGCAGATGGTGGTGTGGAGAAGTATAAATCCAGATTTGTATCTCATGGATTCACTCAAAAAGAAGTAATTGACTATGACGAGACATTTGCACCTGTTTCCGGGTACACTACTATCAAAACCATTATTTCACTTGCTACAGTTTTCAGATGGACGTAAAATACATCCTTTCTCAATGGTAAGATTGAGGAAGAAGTTTATATTGAACAACTTGAAGGATTTAATACTCATGGGAAGAAGACCCATGTATGTAAACTGAAGAAAGCCTTGTATGGGCTAAAATAGGCTCTTAGAGTATTGTATGCCAGGATAGATGGATTTCTCCATAGTTTGGGGTTTTCCAAAAGTACAACTAATTCTAACTTGTACTTTAAAGTTGTTCATAATCATGTATTCATACTTGTTCTATATTTAGATGACTTGTTTCTTACAGGTGATGAACAGTTGATAGACCAGTGTAAGAGGGCGCTTACCTCTGAATTCGAGATGAAAGATCTTGGATTGATACATTAATTCCTTGGCTTAGAAGTTTGGAAAAATCCAATTGAGATCTTCCTAAAGCAAGGAAAGTAGGAAACAGATATCTTGCAGATATTTGGGATGCAAGACTGCAAGTCCATGAGTGTACCAATGACTACCAACTTGACAAAGTTGTGGGATTTAGCCTATGTTTCACAAAGTGTGGACTCTACTCTATATAGATAGCTCATTGGTTCCCTGATGTATCTCATGCATATGAGACCAGAAATCTACTGCACAGTGAATGCACTGAGTCAGTTCATGTCTGATCTGAAGCACATACACTTGGTAGCTTCTAAACATGTACTCAGGTGTGTGAGAGGTACTATCACATATGGGCTCATGTATACTTCCAACAGTGGATTATTGTTATCTGGATATTGATATTCATATAGGGATGGCAGTGCAATTGACTAGAAAAGTACCTCTAGTTATTTCTTCAATATGGTATCAGTAATTATCTCTTGGTCCAGCAGGAAGCAAGAATCCACACCTTAGAGTATAGCTGAGGTAGAGTATATTGCTACAAGTAATGTGTGCACGGAATACATTTAGCTCAGAAAGCTATTATTTGATGTTTTTCAGGGAAATCTTGACTCAACAGTCATCCATTGCGATAATCATAGTTGCATAAATCTTTCAGAGAATCTAGTGTTTCACGGCACATTGAAACACATCGAAATGGCGTATCATTTCATCAGAGACCTAGTATAGAGGGGTGCTCTGAAGTTGCAGTAAATTCGTACAGATGAATAGAATGCAGATATCTTGACCAAGCGTCCGATAACATCAAAGTTCGTGTACTTTCGTGACAAACTTGGTATGGAAGAGAATGCCTTTCTCGCTCAGAGGGAGTGTTGATTTTTCTGAGCAGCATTGAGATCCCTTCTCCTAGGAGAATGCAACCATTTGGTTTGGGACCATGGTGAAGACTCAACCCAGTTTTTAGTGACCATTTTGATGAATGATAGATATTTGGTCTAGGACCATGATATAGACTGAGCTCTGCCCTGGGTAGACTCAACCTTGTGTTGAGTAGACATCTAGTCCCAGATCACGATGTAAACCATCCTAGGATTGGTAGACTCAGCTTAGTTCTTAGTATCCATTTTCTTGGAGAATGAAGACTCTGTAAGCCCTAGAATAGGTTTGGGCATGTGTGTGGCACTTTAACCCTTGATCTATGGGCTTGCTGTGCTTCTCCAAGGATTTGTTGATGTATATGTAACTTCAAAATGTATTCAATTGTATTTCTTATGTATTGTAACCCGATGTTTATTCGGAGATTTATTTGTAATGTAATTGAGTCATGTCATGCCCTAATGTTTTGATCGAGAAGTTTCTATAATGTGAAGGTCATGTCAAGTCATTATAGGTAACCATCCAATTATTCAAGGGTTGAAGTCCCCACAGTTGCGGGGCCCTAGGTTTATTAGACTATCCTAATTAGTCAACCCTAGGTGAGTCATTATAAGTCAGGGAAATAGTCCCTACCATTGTGCTACCCTCCTATTAGTCAGAGGAGTCAAAGTCCCCACAAGTTGTGGGGAACTAGGGTTATTAGACACTCCTAGAGATGTCAGCTCTAGTAAGTAATTGTTAAGTGAGGTTGACATGTTGGAGTGGGTTTGAAGTGAACGAAAGAATATAAATAGAGAGTGAGCCTCTCTATTTATCACACACACACTCACTCATTGCGGTGCATGAGTGAGAGGAGAAGTTACTAGGACAAGAGAGAGGCTGCTGTTGTCAAGAGATCATCTTTATGTTTTTGGGTTTTACTTTTGGTGCTGATTCTATCTCTGAGGAAGTTGCGGGGTTTTCTCCTTTATTCTTTCCCCGATAAAATTCTTTCTGTCTCTTATCTCTTGTGTTGTGTTTATGTTTTATTGTCATGCATGTTATTCTCTTAGTTAAAGATCCTAAGATCATAATGGTATCTTGAATGATAAAAATATAACATGGTATCAGAGCTAACTTGAGAAGAAGACATTATGCAACTACAGAAGCTAGGGCTTCTTACTTTTTGGGTCTCTCTCTACAATCCATCAGCAAAAGTATGCTAGGCTGACTCTCCATTGAAGGGCGCATCTTTTTGTCGAAGTGGAATTCGATTACGAGCATTTTACGTTTTCGGTGCGAAAATTAGGGATTTCTACAAAAGAGGACTTTTTGAGTGAGCTTAGCATAGGATTTTTCTCCTCATCAAAATCGAAGTTTAGAGACCTGGATCAATATTTTTGGTTGGGTGAAACTCTAGGAAAGTCAAACCCTAGTTTGACCCTGAGCTAGAAAACCCCTAAATACTAAAACAGCTAAGTTTTGGTACATTCACTATATACCAAGATTGGTGAAGTCTTAGGAGATGAAAATTGTAGAGGCATAAGGTGAAATATTGATTTACACCGTGTCCAAAATTTTGTCTCAAATTTTCTATATTCTGGGAGATATGATCCCTCCATGTTAGGGTTCCATCCTCTTCCAAAATTCATCTGTAAACAGGATAGCTGGCACGAATTGCTATATATAGAGATAAATATGTCACAATGTGATTTCTGAAGATGTTCTAGAAAGGGAATGGACTGTAATGTTTTTGGTCCAAGTTTTAGACCTTAGAAGATGAAACAGTGACACATGGCAGTCCGTACAACTTCACTATTCTGAACAGTCCTGTAACAGGTCACCTTGGGAACATGATCACAAGTCCCAATTGGTGAAGTAAATTTTGATGAAACCTTTGTTGTTGGATTAGGTACATGAGATATTAGCTCAGTGTGAAATTTCAGACACAGAGGAGCAGTAAGTTTGGAGATACCATAGTAACAGTAATAGGCATTTTTGCAGAAGAAATTGGAAAACTAGTGCTTCCTGTTCCGGGAGCTTCCCTCCACTAATTTCAGAAAAGGACTGCATTCGACAGCTCAACTTGAAGAGATATATCTGTCTTTCCAATCAAATCTAAAAGAATCCATCTTTTTAAAATTAGGGTTTCTCGAAAAAACCCTAGATCATCCAGCTCCAGAACCAGAATGGACACCTCAAATCAGTACGATCTAATCTTTTGATATTTCCACTTGAGGTTCTCATTTCAAAGTGATCTATCACATCAGCTTGATGATAAGATTGGTGAAGTTGACAACTTCCAAGCATGGAAGTATTTGATCTCTCTCAATAAAATGAATTGGACACCTACATGAGTAGAGAGGTTCCAGTTCTAGAGGGAGATGAGGCTCAAATCCTTACACAAGAAGAACTTGGTCAAGGCCAAGAAGATAATTATTGATTCAATCATGGATAAACTTGAACCACAAGTGTTGTTCCTAAAGACACCAAATATGTTTTATTCCTTGGCCAAGCTATTTGAAGGAAAGAACATACATCGAAATATGACCTTAAGCAACTAGTTGAAGAATATGAATATCCTGAATGCAGAAACCATACAATCGTACTTTACAAGGGTTTCTCAAATCAAAGAACAAATTGAAGCAGTAAAATAAGAAGTGAAGAATGAAAAAGTGGTGATAGCCACCTTGAATAGTATCCTATGATCATGGGATTAATTCATTCGAGGAATGTGTGCCAGAAGGAAGTGATTACTTTCTGGAAACTCTGGGCACAAGAAAAAGAAGCCCGACTCATAATAAGAGAAGAGAAGATGGGAGCAACTGAAGATGAAGCTCTCACCATCCAAAGAAGATCCCTTAAGTGATGAGAAATATGAAGATATCAACTCTTGAAGAACCTATTATACATTTTAGCATTCGGATAAGAAACGATGCTATTATGAATGAAGAAGACAATAAAGCTGAAGGCTCAAGAAAGAGTCTACCCACGATATAAGTAAAGATAAGTATTCAATTGTCATTTCATAATATTGTTTTGTTATGCATTTCTTTATATTCAGTTGATGTATTATGCATGATAGGATGTTTGCATTAATGACAGTATACTACTAATATGCATGTAATGGGTAAGTAGTTCATGGTGCTATACGACTCTCCATTGCTACTTATCTAGAATGAAACGCCTTTGCTGACATATTGGATTAGTGCACAATATCAATGTTATCCTGGTAGAGATGGAAGGCATCTAGAAAAGTTTCCGTGAGATATGGATGAATGTTGTACTAGCTAAAGTAGTTGGATAATCATATATTTATGCATAAGAATTTTCCAGTATGAACATTCCTTATGAAATGTCTCTAACCAAGCAAATGAATTTGACTTGTAGGAAAGATCGCATACATAATCGCCTATAAGAAAAGAAGAATGAGACTTGTTCCGAAGAATAAGTGACGACATTTCAAAATGAAGAATAATATGACGAATGTAGCAACATCATTGATGCAGAACCTTCCAACCTTGAAGAAGTAACCAAGAAGAAAGGGAATACCAGTTAAATAAAAATGATGTCTAGGATGTAGTATCGATACATGAAGAAAAGTTCGTAGTTCCGTCATGCAGTAGATGGAAACATCATGGAATACAAGGCATATACTACAAAGAGACATTTGCATCCAGTGGGAGTTGAGACACATGACAGGAAGAATCATGTGTGCAAATAAAAGAAGGCCTTGTATGAGTTCAGAGTACACCCATGGGATAACACATACATGATGAGATTGATGAAGATCTTAACCTTTGCTACAAGGTTGAAGATGAAAGTCTCTACACTATATGTATACATAGAATAATAGTAGCATAGGAAGCTACTTGTCACTCCAGTACATAATGTTTCAGTACATAGAGTACGGAAGATAGAGGGAGTATGATGCTCCGCTTCAGGGGGAGTGACTATAGAATATCTTGAGGTTAGACATGGTACGACAAGATGGGTAGATTACTGATGACTCTAGGCCTTACTGAGAGTAAAGTGGATTCCAACCTTTGCTTCAAGGTTGAAGGAGAAAGACCAGTGATGCTCTTGTTATGTGTCGATGCACTACGTTCTAGGAATGGAGGTGTGGACAAGGGAAGTATGTAGTAAATATCCTGAAGAGGTTCAGGATGATGGACTGTAAGGCCATGACCACACCTATGGCATCAAATCTGAAGCTATTGAGTGTTGCTTCACTAGAGACAATTGATGCTACAATGTATCGTCAGATGATTGATTCCTTGATGTACCTAATGAATACGAGACCATATATTTGCTTTGCTGTGAACACATTGATACATGTTCACCTGATGGTTGCAAAGCATGCAGTGAGGTACCTGAAGGGTAGAGTTGATTATGGGATCAAGTATGATGTGAATCAGAAGATTAACTTGAAGGGTTATGTTGATTCAGATTGGGAAAGCAGTGCCATCAATAGGAAGAGCACTTCAGGATGTTTCTTCAGTATGGGATCAGGTGTGATCTCTTGGTTTAGCAGGAAGCAATCCTATGTGGCACTGAGTATAGCTGAAGCAGAGTATGTCGCAGCTTGTTCAGCTAGTTGTGAGGCAGTATGGCTCAGGAAGGTAATGTCTAATTTATTTGATCTCCAGCTGGATGATACTTGTTTACACTGTGACAACAAGAGTTTTGTGAAGTTGTCAAAGAACCCAGTGTTCCATGACAAGCCTAAGAATATCGAGATCGAGTATCACTATATCAGGGATATGGTGCAGAGGGGAGCAGTGAAGCTCCAGTATATTGCGATGGCCAGTCAGATAGTTGATGTGTTGACAAAGCCATTGGCGAGAGTGAAGTTTGAGTACTTCAAAGAGAAGCTTGGTGTTCTCTAGATCGAGGTCCCTTCCAAGGGAAAGTGATGAGTCTGTAAGCCATTCTAATGAGGAGGTCAAATGTAAGGGCTGAGCCAGTTTGTCATGGTGAGATGATTTGTTCCTTCCATGTTAGATATGAGTGTTGAGCCATTTTGATATGAATGTAGGATTGGTTCCTACATGATTAGATATAAGGGCTATTTCCATTCTTGGAATGGAGCTGCCTGGTGAGTTACCAAGAATACTTGGTCTTGGATTGAGGGCCTTTATGAGACGATTGTAAGATGTAGTCTTATATGACCAGATGTGAGCGCATGGCCATTCTGATCGGATTGAAGGATGTGTTCCCACTTGATCATATATAAGGGTTGTTTCCTTTCTGACGAGTAGGTCAGATGTGAGTGCCGACCATTCTGATGTAGGATTAGTTTCTACACAGATGTAAGGGCTACCTCCTTTCTGTTGAGGAGGTCATATGTCATTGATGACCATTCTAATGTAGGATGAGATCCTACAAATATGTAAGGGATACCGCCTTTCTTAGGAGTAGGTCAAATGTGAGTGCCGGCCATTCTGATGTGTCTGTAGGATGAGGTCCTACATGATCAGATGTAAGGGCTACCAAAGACCTATGAGGAGGTAGGTCTACACCCAACATGAAAAAGGGATGGCTCTGTAGAACTTCCTGTGATGAGAAGAATCATGAGATAGCACATATTATGATGAGCCAATGATGATCCAGATCGATCTATGATCCAAATCGAGCTATGATCCAGATCTAGTTATGATGTCACTGAGATGATCCAGATCGAGTGATGATTCAGATCCAGTAGTGATGATCTAGGTCGAGCTATGATCCAGATACAGTGATGATGACCTAGTGGTGATCCAGATCGAGTGATGATCCAGATCCAGTGATGGTGATCTAGATCGAGGGATGATCCAGATCCAGTGATGATGTCCAGTGATGATCTAGATCCAGTGATGATCTAGATAAAATGATGATGATCTAGACCGAGTGATGATCTAGATCCAGTGATGATGATCCAGATCGAGTGATGATCTATACCTAGTGATGATGATCCAAATCAAGTGATGATCTAGATACAGTGATGATGATCTAGATTGAGTGATGATCCAGATCCAGATGAAGATGACTTGTAGATAAAGATGACTTGAAGACAAATATTACTTGAAGATACATATGATGAGATGATCCAGAGAAGAAGACCAGTGATGAAAATTGTGTCGATAGAATACCTTCCTAGTTAAGAGGGAGTTTTGATGTATATGTAACTTCAGAATGTATTCACTTGTATTTCTTATTTATTGTAACCCGATGTTTATTCCAGGATGTATTTGTAATGTACTTGATTCATGTCATGCCCCGATGTTTCGATCGGGAAGTTTCTATAATGTGAAAGTCATGTCAAGTCATTGTGGGTAACCCTCCTGTTGGTCCACGGCTAAAGTCCCCACAGTTGTGGGGCCCTAGGGTTATTAGACTATTCTAGTGAAGTCAAACCTAGGTGAGTCATTGTAAGTTAGGGAAATAGTCCCCACAAGTTGTGGGGCACTAGGGTTATTAGACACTCCTAGAGATGTCGGCTCTAGTAAGTAATTGTTAAGTGAGGCCGACATATTGGAGTGGGTTTCAAGTGAACGAAAGAATATAAATAGAGAGTGAGCCTCTCTATTTGTCACATACACACTCACTCATTGGGTCACATGAGTGAGAGGAGAAGTTACTGGGACAAGAGAGAGACTGCTGCTGTCAGGAGATCATCTTTATGTTTTCAGGTTTTACTTTTGGTGTTGATTCTATCTCTGACGAAGTTGTAGTGTTTTCTGCTTTATGGTTTCCCCGAGGAAAATTATCTGTGTCTCTTGTTTCTTGTGTTGTGCTTGTGTTTTATTGATGTGCATGTTATTCTATAAGTTAAATATCCTAAGATCATAATGGTAGCTTGAATTATAAAAATCTAACACGATTACCTACCCTTGGTTAAGTTATCCTACTACCAAATCTAGGTGTTACACAGTGTGTGAGATAAAAGAATTAATAACTCTCTTAGTTTATGATGATGTAGTTTCGAAATAAAAAAGGACGACAGGAAATGACCACAGCGGCAATTGGAAAAGGGACAAAGTCAAAAGTCAAAATAAATAAAGACTTTTTGGCAATAGGAAAATGACCACAAGTGAATGTCAAAATAAATAAGGAATTCTTATAAAAGTCAAAGGAAAAATAAAAAGACCCTTTTGGAAAAAGTGAAAGTCAAATTAGGAAAGATTAAAAATATTATTATTTTTTATCTTTCGTAATCTTGTCCACTTACACGTGAACGAAGGCTATAAAATAATATCAAGTCTTCTCATTATACATATAAGTGAAGAAGACTATTTTATGTTAAAACCCTCAGCTAGGGATTTTTTAATCTTCAACATTTTTGGGACAGTCATCTTCAGCATTCCATTTTTGGGTAGCCCTCTTCATTTTTTGGGCAGGTAATAGTTTTTTGTGGGAAGCCTTCTTCTATTTTTCGGAGCCAAGTTTTGGCCAGACCCTTCTCTCTCGGGATGACGCCATTCTCCACCCAGGAAGCATACTAGGGCTTGGCCCCTTTTCTCTTTTAATCCTGCGGGATTACCATAGGCACCCCACGAAGCCTGTTTCAGGCATACTCATGAGGATTTAGCCATCGAGTAGCCCAAGGCAGACCCTAGCAAGGTAGTTGTGGCCACAAGTTGCTCAGCAGAAGACCCGTAAGCCTACGGGCTAGCCCAAAAGCCTTTGGACTATGTACACTACCTTTCGGGCGGAACAACAGGGCTACCCAGCAGCTGGAAAGTCATCTAGGGATAGGATAAAGATGATCAGGTAGCAGATCGGGTAGGCCACGAAGCAGATCAGACAGGCCAAGCAGCATATAGGGTATCAAATAGTTCAATTGGGAAGACAATCTAGTTTTTTAGGAAGCCTATAGGTTATTGGGGAAGGAGAGAGAAAAAGGGGATAAACCCTATTTTTCTGAAAAATCCAAAATGTGAGAAATTTTGTATTTCTGGAAATTATGGTTGGAATTATCAGTCTGATATTTTTTCTGATAATTTTTGTGACTGTGGTAAAACCTAGATTTGGGTTTGAGGAACGTTTTGAATAATTTCTTAAGCCATCTCATTGACAAGATGAGTTATTAATGCTTTTATTATTTTTTGTCCTCTGAAGGTTTCCCGAGTGAAAAATATTGTGTCCACGTATCCATGTGTGCTGATGCGATGGATGTGTTTTTACTGCACTACTGATTTATTTAAGTAGATCTGCAATTTTTATAAAATTTTATGCTAATGCTAAAATTCAACATAGAGTAGTATCACTTCATACAACACCTCTTCATAGAATCACTTCCAAATACCCTCGAGTGTATCAAAAGTAATGTAAGTCACCTAAAACTAACCTACAATCATCTTATTGCTATAGTGGCATTGATAACAACACTCGACAAGATACTTTTGTGTACCTAAGTAGTCAATAGTATGGCTAAGGGCACGATTGACCCTCCTTACTTAGTTCTGTAAGAGATTTGGTCAAGTACTAATGTTGTACCCCACATGTATATAAAATAGATATAGTACATGATAATCGCTAGTTTTCAGAACCATGAAAAAATTGGAATCCCTTTTCTCTGCAACCTATTTGTGAAAGTTGTTCATTTTGTCTTAGTAATTTTATAACACAAATTGACACTTCCTCATTTTCTGACAACAATAGCCCTAGATGACACCCAACTATCCATGACTTTTCATGGATATGAAACTCTCAAGCATGTAAGATCCCCTAATTTGTTCCTATTTGGATGGTCTTAACGTCATTGAGAAAAAACCAAACATTTTTTCCCTTTAATTATTTTGTTTGGATCACAAAAGCGGCCCCATGCTCCTCTTCTTGATGCAAGGATCATGCCATGATTTTTTCCTTTTAGCAAGATGAGTGGGACCAAAAAATGGCTAAAAATGCAACAAAACTCAATTCTTTGCAAATTGAGATAGTTTTTTGGTGGTTTGCTTCACTTCTAACTCATGAAACTGCTTGGAAACCTCTCTAAGAGGCACCTTGATTATTGTCACGCTAGATAAATATCCATACCTTTTTTAATATATTCACCTTGATTATCCATCAACAAACCATTTCCCCAAGCACCCATTCCATAAGTGTTGAAGTCACTCATCGCATCTTATTTCTACCATATATACCCTTAGAAGGAAAGTGATTTGAGGCAGTAATCGAGATCAAAGTTGACTCAAGGGCAGAGGAACCTAGTCTTAGGATTTGAAAGGTGTTGAGGCATCATATAGGTAAATATATATCATCTGTTGTTGTTCATTAATATCAATTTATGATCTTTCCCTCCCCCATTTACATATGTTCATATGGTTAGGCTTTATGAGTTGAAGTAGTGTAATATTTTCAATAGTTTAATTCATACTAAATGTGATTATATATATTGTTTTGATTTGATTTATAATTTTTCTAAAGACATCAATCATTTGACGAGGTCCATTTATACCTTTTGCACATACTAAGTTGGTGGATTTAAGAAGGCCAACTTTCAAGGGTAGGAACCCTAAGGTTCAAACTTAGAAAACATATTCCCTTCTTCTTCTATCTTCTTCCACTTCATGTTTTCTTTCTTGTTTGGTCAATAGAACCTCCTTTGGTTTCTTATCTTCCTTCTAGAAGAGTAATAAGATAATTTTCCATCTATATTAGTATGTTTGTGATCTCGTCCTAGACATTAGGAAACTTTTCCCTTCGACAGAATTGGTGACTCTAGTAGGAAAAACTTCTTTGTAGGGCCCGTGTTACTTGATTTCCTTAGAGAAGAATATTTTTAATATCCAAATTATTTCTCCCATCCAAAAATATTAATGAAATTTATGTCAATATATTTTCTCCCTACAAATTAATCATGGATCCTCCATTTTTTCCCCGATTCATTTGAGTTAGTAATTTTTAAGGAGTAATTCTCCCATAATTTTATGAGTGTCCCCTAGTATTTACCGATGGCATTGCTTGTGATAAATCCTATTTAAGGACTTGAGGTACTCTATTGTATTTAAAAGATCCAATTTTTTCTTAGTATATAGGGTACATTCCATGGAAACTCGTTATTTGAATTTCCATGTTAAAAGTTTTTCTCAATGTTATTATATTATTAAAAAATAGTTATAAATACAATGTTTTCGTTTCCATTTGATAAACTATAACTTCTTTTTATTTAATAAATTCACTTAGTTCATTAATTTCTCTTAAAACTTTAATTTTATTGAAGTCGTATATCATCACAATTAATTGAGAGATCATAATATGTAGTGCATAAAACTAAAATAATTTTTGGAGCACGAAGAAATAATAACTATGATTAGTTTTTTAAATGTTTTATTTTTTTAATTAAAAAAAATAATGACTAATTCCATTCAATTCAACTTATTAACATTTTCTTTTTTCATATAGTGTGTTTATGTATTTTTAATTCAATAATTTTTTTGTTCTAGGCTAAATCATATTTACTATTTTTAAATTATGTAAAATCTTGTTCAATGATTGGATTTGATGACATTAAATAGTTAGTCAATAATATTTGGTTCATATAAATATTATAATAAAATGGATTTCAATTGATTGTAGATATTTTGCAATAGAAAATAATTTAATTTATATTTTTTGAATATAGATATTCATATTAATATAATGGATTAAAATATATATTGTTATTTATATATTTTTATTGTATTTAATATCAATATTCACAATATTTTATAACTCATCAATGCTTTACAAAGTTTTTATAAATCAATGAAAATTTTTTCAAAAAAAATTTCAATCCATATTTTATTACTAATAAATTAACCTTTGAACTTTCCTACATACGAAGACGATTCACCCGATTATTATGCATATTTGAATTCTTAAAATTTTCCCTATTCCTAAGTTAATTTAGGATGTTGCAAGACTTTAATAGGTTTTATATATTACATTATACCCTTATGTTATTCTCCCTTTAGAAGAACATGTTGTGACTGCAACTGCTTCCCCATTTTTTTTTTAATTTAGGGCCCCTCCTTATAATTTCAAATTGAAAGCTTATGTAGAATAGCTATCCATCCCAAGGGAGTCCATCCTACACACTTAGTTTTCCAGGAGTTTGAGAAAAAGGAAGTTCTGTCTAAGTTAAAAATCACATGTTCACTTCGACATATCGGGGAAACTTGTCCATTTTCTCCGACATGTTAGAGGAACTTAGTAAATTTATCTGATGTGTCGGAGGAACTCAGCTAGTCTCTCTGATATTGTTGATTGGAGAGAAAAAAGGAATTTTTTGAATCACCGTTTCGACATAACTCAAATTAATCTGCCAACATTATTGGAATAAAATCATGAGTTTTCATCGATGCGGTTGAAGGTGCTTGAAAATATTATCGGATGCAAAGATTCAGGTCAGCTTAGAGTCTCACACCAAAATGACCGAAGAAGACTTGTGAATTTTCTACGAAAGGCAAATGTTGAAATTTTCTAAAGCATATGCATGTCCTGGGATCGGAGAAATTGGGATAAGGATGTCGACATTATCTGCAAAACATAAAAAATATCATCGATGTGATCGGGATAACTTAAAATTGTTTTTCGATACAGTCGGCATCACAAATCCTTTTTTTTGCAACCAAAATTGCATTGCTTCGAATGGCGTTTTGCCACCCATCGTATTCAATTCTCCAACCAATGCATTAAATCACCCAACAACCGCATTTATGATGAATTTTGTTATTTTTTTATATATAAACGGGTGTGGTTGTTTGTTTTCTATTCCACAAAACATCATTTTGAAAAGCAACCAACAGATGAGAGACAACTGGATCCATTGCATTTTTGCCCAACCCGTGACCATTTGGAAGTTGAGAGGTAGGTACATTACCTTTTGTACTTTTGAGGTTTTTGTAAATATTGAATCTTTTATATATGTGGTATAAACTTTGGTTTAATGCATCGTAGTAATTTTTCATATTAAAGTAGTGTTTTCCCTCTCCGTTTCGAAGCCCCATACCTGGTAAAGAGTTTTTCCATGGCGCTTAGGGTAATTTTGTTTCAGTTTGTGTGGTTAAAATCCATCACGCTTGATTTGTGAATATAGCTTGGCCTCATGGTCATCTTCGCGCTCGATCCAGTAGAAAAAATGATCCACTTTAAGGATGAAAGGGTTGTTCGAGAGGCGGTATTTTAGGAACTCTACAGTCATAAGTGTTTGGGCCATCCTACATGGAGCTTTTCCTATGGTTTGTTCCTTTTCCTCGCAGTAATCTCACTGGGGAATACATTACGTGTTTGAGTTTCCTAGGGAGAAGTTCTTTCTTGAACCAGGTTGTCAAAACTATAAAAAACTGATTTTTATGAGAAAATTTTCCATACCTTACTTCACGCTGATTCCAGGATAAGTTACCCGCCCAATCAAAAAATAATTAGCCCATGTATGTTTCCCTCATTTTGGGGTTTCCATTTTTTTCCTAAACCTCCTTTCTCATGAGGAGGGATTTCACCAATACAATTATCACACAAATCTATGCCTTTTACTCCACATATCACAATGACGATCACTGATGAGGAATGTCGAACACCCTGTAAACTCGACTGAGTAAAAAGGGTACTAGGAAAGTTACATAGAAATTGCTCAGTTTTATTTTGGGAATCCATCTATTCCACCACTGTGAAATGAGCCATTGCAACAATATGATGTTTCCACCTCTCTCTCTTTGCACACCCTCACCTTTCAATAAGACTGTGAGTAAAACTCTTTGTCTCGACATTTTGGAATTAATAAATAGAAGGTTGGAAATCAAGCTTGTAAACTCATGTATAAAATTAGTGAACATTAATAAACATGCAAACAGAAATGCATAATATAACAAACAATAAGGTGCTTACGTACAACTTTTTCTTCATAAATTACTATTGCTCTAAAACACAGAAGGAGATAGGAGAACAAAAAGTTTACAACTCACATAGAATCATAGGTCTTCATCTAAACTTTGTAATTACACATTCTTCTATTTTCACTACGTGTTCATTAAATGGTGAAGCAACTTCAAATATAACTCTTCCATCCATCTTACAAAGATGAATTTTGAATGCGTATGGAACCTTGATTTTTTCTTCCATTTTTGACACTGGAAAGTGGTTGCATTTTTAAAGGTCCAATATAGTCATCTTGAGATTGATTATACATGTAGTAGTCTTTCTTTTCAACACATGATACTTCAATACAATGATGCATGTTTTTTTTTGGATATTAATCTCTTTGATTGTTCAAAACAACTATGGTATTAATAAGTCACTTCTAATTACACTCTTTTCTATGTACCACAAGTGCTACTATAACCAAGTAAGATCACGTCATTGAAAACTGATTTTTAAATAACAAATTCACGCAATGCCTAAGAAAAGCAGTAAAAGGAAGGCAAAGGAAAGTGATCCAGAATCAGATGTGGAAGTCATCTTCAGGAAAAAAACAAAATTCAAAGATACCGAGGCCATCAAAGGTGTTTCTACCAAATTCAAATTGGGAGAAATCTATTAGATGATCAGGGATCATAATATCCCATATGTCGGTCTCAAGGAAATGTTCCTATACCAAAACATAAAAAAGTGAGGCATCACTAATGCCGCTACTCGCCGAGAGCTATTTCCTTGCTCATAGGTTATCGAGTGGATTCTTCCATAGACAAATCCCTCCTCAAGGATCATATCTAATATTTAAAAAGGAATCTTTTTCTTTATTCACTCCAGCATACATAACAACAGCCTACAAGCTATCCCCTCCATAGGTCATTATGACCAATCATTAGGTTAAAGGATATAATTGATCCCTTGGAATGCGCAAAGAGAATGATAATTCCAGGGAAACAATTGCCCCAAAAATCAAGTAGGGATTATAAGTCCTAAAGCCTATGAACCCCATCGAGAATCATAGTTGTGATACACTTCCTTCGTAATAAAAAGAAGAAACCATGGAGAATATATTTTTATGAGAGCGATTAAAGAAGAACATAAATTTATTACTCTTACCTAGAAACAAAGGTTCTTCATATTTCATTTGTAGTACCCCATATTTTGACTCCGGCATATTTATCACTCAGACTTATTACAGTGTATTTACTTATTATCTGTGGACTCAACTATACTTCATGAACTATATTTTGGCAGGTTATATGTGATTATTTACGGATGTTATGATGTTATCAGGATTATGCTCTAATTATGATATTATGATGTTATCATGCTTATACTATACTTTAATCATGATGTTATGATGATTAACATGCCTATGTAGATGCTGTGATTATGATGTTATGATGATTATCATTTATATGAAATTATTTTGCTTATGCAGTAGTCGTCATCAGATTAATTTATTTCATAACTAAAACATATAGTTGATAGTAATCCTTGGTATGATGTGATATGTATGATGTGGTACATGGGTACCCATCCATGATATGATTTATTTTGTGATTTTATGATGAAAGGAAATAATGTTGATGATATGGACCAGCTATTGATTTAATATTGTTATGAATGCATGTTTTGCATAGTGATAACCTGCAGGGCATAGGGGCTATGTGATAGCCAAGTGTGTGATGCAAAGTATGACTCAATACATATCTTTAGGAAGAGCCTTAATTGCCAAGTGATGGTACGATGACACGTATCAATAAACCCAATAGCAACGCAGTATGGTTTGATGAGTATGTACCCAGTATGTTGATAGGGATGGATGCATTTCCCACCTTATGTCACTTGATACCCGAGGTCGTGGGAGGGTAGTGCTGAGACACGCTCCCTAAGTTGTTGTGATGACGATGGTTGGGTGACTTCTAGGAGATGCTAGGTCTGCTAGATAGCCGACGCTACCGCTCTCAGGTTCGGTGTGGGAAGGTCTGTATAGCTGGCATCCACGTTTTACTAGCAGAGGAAGGATAGGGAGGATGTGGACGTAGGTTAGGATGGGTGGACATATTAGTTATTATTGTTGAATGTTGGACAATTATGATACCAGACTAGTGATGGTAGGTACCAATATTAACTGACTAATTAATAAGAACATAATTGTTAAATAACTCCGAATGTCACAAGAAATCATATTATATCTGTATATGGGTCATGTTGTGTGAAATATTATTTGTATCAGTTAGAATTTAGGGGTTTTTGCTATAGTACATGTGCAGCCTGTGCATGTACTGGCCATGCATGCACACCTCACACATGCACGCTAGTATGAAATATTTAAATAATTGGATAGGCTAACTAAGTAATTGTGAATTGTTTTTAACCTATAAATGTACCTTATTTATTAAGAAACAATGCGCGAGGGGACTTAACAATAAAAATAAACATGTCAACGCTATCATTTCAATCAATTAATCATGAGACTACAATTGATTAATTATTGGTTAATAATATTAATTATTATTTTACTTCTGTTATTATTATCTATTATTATTATTTCATATTATTACTGTTTATTATTAAGTAATTAGTATTTAGTTAATAATAAGTAATAAATAATAATACTATTATTACCATTACTTTTACCGTTCAGTATAAAACTTAAACAAACAACATAGGTAAAATTCTATGACAATTGGTTAGGTTTTAAATGTAACACGTACAATTCAATAGGAAAAACATTTAAGTAATTTCCACCATCTCATCGGGGGCAAGGAAATTGTACAAATCAAGAAAATTCATTAATACATAACAAATGTCAAACAAATCTGAACTGGACTGCCCAAGATAGAATTAAATAAATTAATTTAATTATGAAGGAGGCGGTGGAAGAAGGAAGGCGGTGGAAGAAAGGAGGGGAAGGAGGTATAAGGAGGGGGATCAAATGGTTCAGAGGGGGATTATTATTTTGATTTTGGGGAGAGCAGTCGGAAGAAAATTTTTACGGAAGAATAGAGGAAGGAAAGTGATGGAGCAGAGAGGGAAGAAAGCTGGAGGAGGGGGTTAACTCCAGGGGGCAGATTTACACTCAGAGAAGAAGGAAGTTGCTATCCGGTTTATCGGTATGTGGGCTCAGGGGCTAGGAAACCCATCGGTTTCCTAGGGCCAGCAGGTTTGCTGGTCGGCAGGGTGGATCATCCGAGTTGGCATCAAGGCTCCTACAGGATCGGATGAGGGAAAGGCAAGGCTAAAGGAGCAGGAATTAGGGACAACCTTCAGCTCGCTAAAGCTCAGGTATTTTTCAATGAACCATCTCTTTATTTTATGAATAAATGAAAATTTGAAATCAAAGTAAAAGTTCATGTAAAATTTTGTTGTCACATACTAGGAATTAAAAATCAAATTAAGAGTAAATTCCAAATTGTGTTAAAGTTCAGGACTTAGTGCTCTGCCCAGCAAGCAGAGCACTACAAAATGGTATCAGAGCCATGGTTCCAAATCTGGAACCAGAGGGCTCGCAATTAATATGTGGAATGAATATATATATATATATATATATTGGAGAAAATATTTATATCTCAACTGTTGATTAATCACAAGAAGAAACACACACGAAAGAGAGAGAAGCATTGATCCCAATAGAAGTTTACATCAAATCAACCACACTAAGAACTTAAGTCTGCAAGAAAAGAAAATTAGTGTACGCCGAACTAGTGCATACCGAACATGGTATGTCTTTTATAAAGCTAACCATAACATTTGAGATATCACATCCAAAGGGAATGGTTTTTGAAAGAGCCAACGTAAGCTTGTAATTTCAATGGACTTTAACACTACAACCTACAGACTCAACGAAACAAAAATTAATCTACAAACCAATTTTACTCATATATAAATAGATATTAAACTCTCAATCAATAAAATTGTTAAGATAGATGATAAAATATCCATATTCACCAACTTACTGAGCTGTATACTTTTTCAAACTGGCAACAGTATGTATATGCATAAAAAGGCATGAGGCACGGCGTACTACGAGATGTAATAGCAAGGCCCTAGAAAAAATAGTAGCCCTATGCCTTAGCTGCTCCCTCCTCCTTTATTTATTACGAGCATAAACACATAGATGGTATCAGTTCGAAGGAAGCAAAATAGATCCAAAATTAGGAGCAAAGGCTGGGATGGGAATAGCCTATCGTGGAAGGAAGAAGGATCGATAATTGACCTTGTTGAAGAGTGATCCATATTTATAGTCGTAGAAGGAAGTTCCAGTCAGGTAAGGTACGGTAAGGTCAAGTGCTTAATTGTTACCCTTGCGCTTCAAAAGGAGGACATAATATTCCGGATATGGTGGGTGGCTATCGAAAGAGCTCCAACAACGATAACATGTTCGTCATAAACTAATTGAAAGGCATCGTGCCTCATGGATAGATTTGCGAGACAAAATGTATGAGCTTCCTTTATATACCTCTGCAAATGATTCAGTGCAAACAACATAACATTTTACTAAGGATGACCATGGTTTTTTTTATACCCTTTTTATCCTTGTCACCATCCTTGAAAACTATCATTCACAAAAGCAAGATGAATATCTTTACTGGAAATTTTCAAATCCCTATAAGATAAAAATAAATTAGCTAATAGACTGCAACTTGTAATTGTTTTTCCATGCCGTTAGCTTTGACTCTCTTTATGTCTTTTATTACGAATATACCCTGCCTGATTGGAGGACCAGGGCACATCCATACTAAGTAAAAACCTATTCAAAGGCCATTGACGCGCACTGTATTCCTACTTTAAACCTTATTGCAAGGGGTGAGGTACGAGCCTAGGACTCTAAAGTATTTTATCCATATTGAAGCTACTCAACACATGGACAGGAAAATGAATGGAAACAAACTCTATTACCTCCAGCATCAATGTCAACACATAGAAATATATATATATATATANGTTTGTCAGCCTGATTATTCGATATTCTTTGGTTTCTAGCATTTGCGTTAGCGACAGAGTAGAGTTATTTCCTATGCCAACCTAACTATTATGGCATTTGCATCTTAGATACCTTAATGTGTAGGTTTTCTACCAGGCTCCATTGAAAAACCAAAGCATTTCAGTGTAAATAACATAAGTTTAATTTACTTCTAAGAAGAAACACGGCGCTAAATTCACGACTACGTCACTTTAACCCTAGAGAAATTTTATTGCCATTGTAATAAATGACCACTTTAAAACCAAATGAAATTAGGTAATCGCCATTTTAATAAATGATCATGTCGAAGTTGTTACCGGGAAAGGAAATTCAAAGCTTTGGGTGATATCACAAACTTCTTTCTCAGAATCCTTGTGTTCATAGACTGTGCTAATTAAAAGCATAGATGGAAAGCAAAAGAACTGTTAAGATACTATGCCACACATCCTGCTCCTAGCTTGTACAACAAATTTTAGTGGAAATATTAAACAAATTTTATTAGAAATAGATTAGAGAAACCATAAACCACGAATTTGCAGAACCACATACTAAAACACCAATATAATTTACTCGTTAGAATTCGCCAGCCATTCGAGACGTCCCACCTATAAACCAGCAGAAATTAATGTGAACAAACTAAATACCAAATGGCAAAAGGACAGACACTTGAGACTTGCTGGAATGCCCCGTAATTCAATCAGTCTCATCTACAATTTCCTTCTTTACCAGTGCAAATTCCATGGATTTCTTTCTGTGTAGGCGAAGGAACTCGGTGTAATCCCTGTGGCCTTCATCAGTCTTGTGCAGTTGAAGGACAAGCGGTCATCTAGTAAGCTGAAAATCTGAGAAGGACCTCGCTCGCGGGTAAGAATGAGAGGGTTCTTGAAGGAGCGGGGGGAACTCCATGCCATGCACCGGCTTCATGTTGGTGGATAGGTGGGGCGCATGCAGCCTCAAGTCACGTGGGCGTTGGGATCCATGGGAGAAAAGGGAGCCACAGAGAAGGATGGTCTGAGACTGTAATTGGTGGAGCTGGGCGGCGGACCAATGGAGAAGAGTTGGGCACGTGAAGGATACTAATTTAGATTTTCACACAAAGTAAATTATTTTTCCATATACGGTTCTTTAAATTTTCAATTATATTAATAAATAGTTTATATGCATGAAAAAAAATCATTATATAACACAAATTATTGATTTTTTAAAAATCTAAACTATACCTATCTTATTTATCCATGTAAACTTAATTATAGATTCGTTACCATCTTATATAATTTTGATTCACACTTAATCCAATATTTGGTAGAATATTAAAGAGACCATTAATCCAATTAATAATTATGTATGTCAATATTATTCTTTATTAAATATAAATTCTGGTAACTATAAAGCATGGGGCTAAAATTCGAAAGTTTATTTTAATAAAAATTTTATTTAAGCTTTAGTTAAATCTAATTTGAAGTTTATTTTATTATTATTTTTATATAAATATTATTTAATACTTAATTAAAATTACTTATGATTATCTATTAGGTTTTCAGTAAAAACTATTACAATTGTGTATTATTATTTGTATTTAACATGGAAACTTGTTGATTTACTAACATTTCATTTAAGTTATATTTAAATGATTAATTTATTATTAAATTAAAAATTAGGTGTTATAAGTAGTTGTAAGTTAAATATTTAAATTAGATGTTATCTTTAATTAAGTTAAGATAAAGGTTCTCATTAAAATAAATGTTAGGATAATTAAATGTAGTACTTAATGTTAATTTGCTTTAATATAATATTAATTAGTTAGAAATAGCATTTAAATGTTAAATGTTGGGAGTCAAATGTTAAATGTAAACCTAACAATATAGATAACACTAAAATTTAGATATGGTAACGTTAGTAAGTCTATGTTATTTCAAGTACTAAACTTAAGGTATTACCGAGACTTTGACTGATAGTCAAAGAGGCGAGATGGATGTGAAATAAGAAAAACAAGACATTGTTGAGACTAGCATTATGAGATGAACGTTAAGGCATGGATTAAAACCCAAGACGAAATAGTTTGATGAAGGCAACTATGCAAGTTTTACGCAAATATTGAAAATTGGTCTCTACGCATAAATATAAGCATCACATAACTAAAAATTTATCTTTTCAATTGTTAGATTGAGATAACAATGGCATAATGTTGTTGAATATGTTAGGAATTATCATGGTTCAAACACGCAGAGGTTGAGGTCGAGGTCGAGGGTGGGATCGAGGTCAACCACCCTCGCCGCCACCACAGACCCTAGGTCAACCAACTTCACCACCACCACAGATCCCACCACCAACGCCGCCAAGGAAAACCTCCAGCCCTGAGATGGGGTTAATACTAAGGTCCTTGGAAACCATCATGGCCACACTAAACAGACAGTCAGAGAGGATCGTAGAGATAGAAACCACACAGGTGAGCCGAGAAAACTATAAGAGGGCACAGGGCCCAAGGCAAGAATCGGTTTAGGATATTTCTAAAGAGCTACACAAGATCAAAATTCCTGAGTTATCTGGAGGACGACCGGGTAAGCATGCTGAAGCGTGGCTCGATGGTATGAAGAGGTGCCTCACACTAAACGAGTATACTTCAAGTTCCAAGGCTAGAATGGCCATCTTCCAGCTAAAGGGCGATGCCCTAAATTGGTGGTCAAACCTCGAGAAACAATTGCACCTTACTCCTTTGTCTGTTTCATGGGAGTTATTTGAGGAGAGATTCAACATGAAGTATCTTCCAGCTTATTACAGGGAACAACAGGCGGGTTCCTTTCATGCTTTGGTACAAGGAAACACAAGAGTGGAAGAGTATGAAGCTAGATTCATGGAACTGGTAAAGTATGTTCCATACTTGGTCTCGGATGATCGACAGGTGGAGCGATTTGTGTATGGACTCAACTACAAGATCAGGGCTGTAGTACGGATGTGGAAACCATCTTCAGTTTCCATGGCAGTTGAGTATGCTCGCTATGCTGAGGATATGTCAGATGCAAAGGGAGGAAGGAAGTTGATAGGATCCAATCACTATGTTACAGGGAATTCCCCATGACCATACTTCATAGGAGGACAATCCAAACCTCCTCCTTATGGTAACAGTTTCACCCCGAGGAGTAACACTTCAGTTAACTCAGTACCGCAGGCTTCGTCATCAAACCATGGGAACCAAGGATGAACACAGGGAAATTCCTATAGAGGTTCGGGAGGTTTCATAAGATCTCGGAGAAGGAACACATCCCAGAGGACTCCTCCCAGCAACATGCAAGCACCACCTAATGTATCTTGTTGGGGATGTGGAGGTCCTCATTTTTAGCGGGATTGTCCTAAAGGGAAGACCAGCAGCAGGTAGAAGGAACGAAAAGCATACATGAGCAATTCTGATAACACTCATCGGATTCATGCAGCTGTTCACAACCACCAAGCAGAACATCAGTCCACCGTAGTGGAATCCACTGGTAAAGTAAACAATGTCAAATTTAAAATTTTATTTGATCCTAGTGCAACAGATAGTTTTATTTCACCATATGCATTAGATAAATGTGGGTTGGCATCCTGTGAGCATGATGATTTTGAATCCGTCGAGATGGCTTCAGGGGTTAAACAAGCAGTAGGTCTTAAGGTAAGGGGGTTTTAAGTTGACTTAGGAGTGTGCACTACTAAGATGGACGCTTGTGTCACCAATTTGGGTACCTATGACCTCATTGTCGGCATGGACTGGTTAGAGGGCCATAGAGCTTTCATGGATTGCTATGCGAAGAAAGTCTTGTGCCTTGATGATGAGGGTCAAGCTATTCAAATCCAAGGTCGAAAGAGAAAAATATCCCTCCGTTTCATCTCCGCAGTGAAATCTAAAAGGTGTTTCAGACAAGGATGTCAGTTGTTTGTAGTTGAGACAGTGAGCAATAGTAAAGGACCTTCCTTGAATTCTTACCCAGTATTATCTGAGTTCAAGGATGTCTTTCCAGAAGAACTCCCACAACTACCTCCAGAGCGAGAACCTGATTTCACAATCGAACTGAAACTCGGTGCGGAGCCGATCTCAAAGACTCCTTATATAATGAAAACCCCTGAGCTTCGACAGTGACAGATCCAATTAAAAGAGTTGCTAGACTTGGGACTAATTATACCTAGCATCTCACCATGGGGAGTACCAGTGATCTTTGTTAAGAAGAAGGATGGATCTTTGCGACTGTGCATAGATTATAGGGATTTGAACAAAGCCACAGTGAAGAACAAGTATCCTATACCAAGAATTGATGACCTATTTGATCAAATGAAAGGTGCATCAGTCTTCTCTAAGATTTATTTGCGGTCGAGGTATCACCAGCTTAGGATTAAAGAAAATGACGTCCCTAAGACTGCTTTTCGAACTCGATTTCGGCATTATGAGTTTGTAGTAGTACCATTTGGTTTGACAAATGCTCCAACAGTATTCATGAGACTCATGAATAGTGTCTTTCAGAATTACTTGGACCACTTTGTTCAAGTATTCTTAGATGACATTCTTATATATTCTAAGAATGAGAAGGAGCACGAGGAGCACTTGCGGTTAGGCTTGACTTGCTTAAGGGAACATAAACTATTTTGTAAATTGTCAAAGTGTTCTTTCTTCCAGAAGGAGATTCACTACTTAGGGCATATCATCTCAGGAGAAGGGATCTCAGTGGACCCAGAAAAGGTGAAGGCCATCGAGGATTGGCCAATTCCAAATATTGCGCATGAGGTGTGTAGCTTCATGGGATTAGCAGGGTATACTGAAGGTTTGTGGAAGGATTCTCCAAAATTGCAAAACCCATCACCACCTTGCAGTGAAAGGGAGTCCGATATGAGTGGACCAATGATTGTGATGCCACTTTTACTAAATTAAAGAGATTGCTGATGAGTGCAACAATCTTACGGGTACCAGACATGGATAAAGACTTCATGGTATGTAATGATGCCTCAAAGCAAGGATTAGGAGCAGTTCTAATGCAGTAAGGTGGGGTAATAGCTTATGCATCTCGTAAGTTGAAGCCTCATGATGAGAAATATGCCACACATGATATAGAATTGGTAGCAATAATGCTGGCACTAAAATTATGGAGACACTACCTAGTTGGCAGAAGTTTCACACTTAAGACAGATCATCAGAGTTTGCAGTATATTTTTACACAAAGGGATCTAAATGCTAGGAAATGATGGTGGAGTGAGTTTATGAGTGAGTATGACTTTGGTATCTCATATATCAAAGGAAAGGAGAATGTGGTGGCAGACGCTCTAAGCCGAAGGCCGAGGATTTTTCTCCTTAATCCCCCTGAGAGTGGGTTTGAAGGAGAAAGTGCTCGAACAAATCTTGGGAGATGGATGGTATATAAATGTAACCTCCGATATTCAGAGTGGGAAGAAGTGTGAGTCGAGGTATTATGGGTACCATATTGAGGAATATGGGTTGTTGCGGTACCAAGGGAAGATGTATATCCCTAAAGAAATTAATCTGAGGGAAGCAATCCTTAGAGAGGCCCATAGGGCACATTATTGTGCACACCCTGGAGTGAAGAAGATGTATCCAGACATGAAGAAGCTCTTCTTCTAGGCCGATATGAAGAGCGATGTAGTTTATTTTGTTTCAAAATGCCTAGAATGTCAGCAAGTCAAGGCAGATCATCGACACCCAGCCGGTCTCTTACAACCTTATGATATTCCTGAGGCTAAATGGGAAGTCATTTCCATGGAATTCATTGTGGGATTTCCCCTCACATCCTCAAGACATAATGCTATAATCGTAGTGGTCGACAAACTGACCAAAAGTGCCCACTTCATTCCAGTAAGAGACACTTATGATGTGACGGATGTAGCAAGGGTATTCATAAATGAAATTGTATGCCTTCATGGAGTTCCAAAGAAGATAATTTCTTACCGAGACCCTAAGTTTACCTCTATATTTTGGACAAGCATGCAGTCAACATTAGGGACCCAGCTGAACTAAAGCTCAGCTTATCATCTCGAGACAGATGGGAAGATAGAGAGGGTGAATTAGGTGATGGAGGACATGCTTAGCATGTATGTTATGGATCAGCAAACACAGTGGGAGAAATATCTTCCTCTAGTAGAGTTTGCATATAACAACATTCATCACAGCTCCATTGGTATGCCTCCATACCAGGCGTTGTATGGGAGACCTTGCAAGACTCCACTCAGTTGGGACAGGTTAGAGGATCGTGTTTTAGTCGGGCCTGAGTTGCTTCAGGAGATGGAAGAGCAAGTGGTACAGATCAGGAAGCGTCTTAAGGAAGCACATGATAGACAAAAGAGTTATGCTGATGCACACAGAACTGATAGAAGTTATGAGGTAGGGGATCGCATATTTATACACATCTGACTGAATAAAAGTACCATTCAGTTTGGAAAGGGGACCAAGTTATCACCTCTCTTTATAGGGCCATTTGAGATTCTTGAAAGAATTGGACCCGTAGCTTATCGTCTTTCACTGCCACCCCACTTATATAGGACTCATAATGTATTTCATGTTTCAATGTTGCGACATTACATAGCCAATGAGTCTCACAAGATTCATTGGAAGGACTTGCAAGTCTCGGACGAGGGAACCTTCATGGCTGAACCATTACGTATACTGGATCATAGAGTTCAACAGCTCCGTAGTCGACACATGGACCAAGTCAAGGTCAAGTGGGACAAGTATAGCCCAGGATCTGCTACCTGGGAGGACACGGAGACTATGCGTCAAGATTTTTCCTCACTATTTTGACCATAACTTCGGGACGAAGTTTCCTGAAGGGTGGGTGTATGTAGTACCCCATATTTTGATTCTGGCATATTTATCACTCACACTTATTACAGTGTATTTACTTATTATTTGTGGACTCAACTATACTTCATGAACTATATTTTGGCATGTTATATGTGATTATTGACGGATGTTATGATGTTATCAGGATTATGCTCTAATTATGATATTATGATGTTATCATGCCTATACTATACTTTGATCATGATGTTACGACGATTAACATGCAAATGTAGATGCTTTGATTATGATGTTATGATGATTATCATTTATATGAAATTATTGTCCTTATGCAGTAGTTGTCATCATATTAATTTATTTCATAACTAAAACATATAGTTGATAGTAATCCTTGGTATGGTGTGATATGTATGAAGTGGTACATGGGGACCCATCCATGATATGATTTATTTTGTGATTTTATGATGAAAGGTAATAATGTTGATGATATGGACCGGCTATTGATTTAATATTGTTATGAATGCATGTTTTGCATAGTAATAACCTGCAGGGTACAGGGGCTATGTGATAGCCAAGTGTGTGATGCAAAGTATGACTCAATACATATCTTGAGGAAGAGCCTTAATTTCCAAGTGATGGTACGATGACATGTACCAATAAACCCGATAGCAACGTAGTATGGTTTGATGAGTATGTACTCAATGTGTTGAGAGGGATGGATGCATTTCCCACCCTATTTGTCTTGATACCCAAGGTTCTGGGAGAGCAGTGCTGAGACATGCTCCCCAAGTTGTTGTGATGACGATGGTCAGATTCCTGCTAGGAGAGGCTAGGTCCACTAGATAGCCGATGCTACCGCTCTCAAGTTCGGTGTGGGAAGGTCAGTACAGCTGGCATCCACTTTGTACTAGCAGAAGAAGGATAGGGAGGATGCAGATGTAGGTTAGGATGGGTGGACATATTAGTTATTATTGTTGAATGTTGGACAATTATGATAGCAGACTAGTGATGGTAGGTACCAATCTTAACTGACTAATTAATAAGAACATAATTGTTAAATAACTCCGAATGTCACAAGAAATCATATTATATCTGTATATGGGTCATGTTGCATGAAATATTATTTGTATCAGTTATAATTTAGGGGTTTTTTCTATAGTACATGTGCAGCCTGTGCATGTACTGGCCATGCATGCACACCTCACACATGCACGCTAGTATGAAATATTTAAATAGTTGGATAGGTTAACTAAGTAATTGTGAATTGTTTTTAACCTATAAATGTACCTTATTTATTAAGAAACAATGCGCGAGGGGACTTAACAATAAACATAAACATGTGAATGCTATCATTTCAATCAATTAATCATGAGACTACAATTGATTAATTATTGGTTAATAATATTAATTATTATTTTACTTCTATTATTATTATCTATTATTATTATTTCATATTATTAATGTTTATTATTAAGTAATTATTATTTAGTTAATAATAAATAATAATTAATTACTATTATTACCATTACTTTTACCGTTCAGTATAAAACTTAAACAAACAACATAGGTAAAATTGTATGAGAATTGGTTAGGTTTTAAATGTAACACGTACAATTCAATAGGAAAAACATTTAAGTAATTTCCACCATCTCATTGGGGGTGAGGAAATTGTACAAATCAAGAAAATTCATTAATACATAACAAATGCCAAACAAATCTGATCTGGACTGCCCAAGATAGAATTAAATAAATTAATTTAATTATGAAGGAGGCGGTGGAAGAAGTAAGGTGGTGGAAGAAACGAGGGGAAGGAGGTATAAGGAGGGGGATCAAATGGTTCAAAGTGGGATTATTATTTTTATTTTGGGGAGAGTAGTCGGGAGAAAATTTTTACGGAAGAACAGAGGAAGGAAAGTGATGGAGCAGAGAGGGAAGAAAGATGGAGGAGGGGGTTAACTCCAGGGGGCAGATTTACACTCAGAGAAGAGGGAAGTTGCTATCCGTTTTATCAGTACATGGGCTCGGGGGCTAGGAAACCTGTCGATTTCCTGGGGCTAGCAGGTTCACTGGTTGGCAGGGTGGATCAGTCGAGTTGGCATTAAGGCTCCTATAGGCTCGGACAAGGGAAAGGAAAGGCTAAAGGAGAAGGAATCAGGGACAACCTTCAGCTTGCTAAAGCTCAGGTATTTTTTGATGAACCATCTCTTTATTTTACAAATAAATGAAAATCTGAAATTGAATTAAAAGTTCATGTAAAATTTTGCTGTCACATACTAGGATTTAAAACTCAAATTAAAGTAAATGCCAAATTGTGTTAAAGTTCAGGACTTAGTGCTATGATACCATCCTGTAGTGCTCTGCTTTCCAGGAAGAGCGCTGTCACATACTAGGATTTAAAAATCAAATTAAAGTAAATGCCAAATTGTGTTAAAGTTCAGGACTTAGTGCTCTTCGTGGCAAGCAGAGCACTACAGGATGGTATCATAGCACTAAGTCCTGAACTTTAACACAATTTGGCATTTACTCTTAATTTGATTTTTAATTCCTAGTATGTGACAACAAAATTTTACATGAAATTTTACTTCGATTTCAGATTTTCATTTATTTGTAAAATAAAGAGATGGTTCACCAAAAAATACCTGAGCTTTAGCGAGCTGAAGGTTGTCCCTGATTCATGCTCCTTTAGCCTTTCCTTTCCCTCTTTCGACCCTGTAGGAGCCTTGATGCCAACTAGGATGATCCACCCTGCCGACTAGCGAACCTGCTATCCCTACGAAACCGACAGGTTTCCTAGCCCCCGAGCCCATGTACTGATAAACCTGATAGAAAGTTCCCTCTTCTCTGAGTGTAAATATTCCCCTTCGAGTTAACCCCCTACTCCAGCTTTCTTCACTATTTGCTCCATCACTTTCCTTCCTATGTTCTTCTGTAAAAATTTTCTTCCGACTGCTCTCCCCAAAATCAAAATAATAATCCCCCTTTGAACCATTTGATCCCCCTCCTTATACCTCCTTCCCCTCCTTTCTTCTACCGCCTCCTTCATAATTAAATTAATTTATTTAATTCTATCTTGGGCAGTCCAGTTCATATTTGTTTGACATTTGTTATGTATTAATGAATTTTCTTGACTTGTACAATTTTCTCACCCCCAATGAGATGGTCGAAATTACTTAAATGTTTTTCCTATTGAATTGTACGTGTTACATTTAAAACCTAACCAATTGTCATAGAATTTTACCTATGTTGTTTGTTTAAGTTTTATACTGAACGGTAAAAGTAATGGTAATAATAGTATTATTAATTATTATTTATTATTAACTAAATAATAAGTACTTAATAATAAACATTAATAATATGAAATAATAATAATAGATAATAATAACAGAAGTAAAATAATAATTAATATTATTAACCAATAATTAATCAATTGTAGTCTCATGATTAATTGATTGAAATGATAGTGTTGACATGTTTCTGTTGATTGTTAAGTCCCCTCGCGCATTGTTTCTTAATAAATAAGGTACATTTATAGGTTAAAAACAATTCACAATTACTTAGTTAACCTATCCAACTATTTAAATATTTCATACTAGCGTGCATGTGTGAGGTGTGCATGCATGGCCAACACATGCACAGGCTGCACATGTACTATAGCAAAAACCACTAAATTCTAACTGATACAAATAATATTTCACGCAACATGACCCATATACAGATATAATATGATTTCTTGTGACATTCAGAGTTATTTAACAATTATGTTCTTATTAATTAGTGAGTTAAGATTGGTACCTACCATCACTAGTCTGGTATCATAATTGTCCAACATTCAACAATAATAACTAATATGTCCACCCATCCTAACCTATGTCCGCATACTCCCTATCATTCCTCTGCTAGTACAAAGTGGATGCCAGCTGGACTGACCTTCTCACACCGAACCTGAGAGCGGTAGCGTCGGCTATCTAGCTGACCTATCCTCTCCTAGTAGGCATCCGACCATCGTCATCACAAAAAATTGGGGAGAGTGTCTCATCACTGCCCTCCCACGACCTCGGGTATCAAGTGACATAGGGTGGGAAATGCATCCATCCCTCTCAACATACTGGGTACATACTCATCAAACCATACTCCATTGCTATCAGGTTTATTGGTACGTGTCATCGTACCATCACTTGGCAATTAAGGATCTTCCTCAAGATATGTATTGAGTCATACTTTGCATCACACACTTGGCTATCACATAGCCCCTGTACCCTGCAGGTTAGCACTATGCAAAACATGCATTCATAACAATATTAAATCAATAGTTGGTCCATATCATCAACATTATTTCCTTTCATCATAAAATCACAAAATAAATCATATCATGGATGGGTATGCATGTACCACATCATACCAAGGATTACTATCAACTATATGTTTTAGTTACGAAATAAATGAATCTGATGACGACTACTGCATAAGCACAATAATTTCATATAAATGATAATCATCATAACATCATAATCAAAGCATCTACATAGGCATGTTAATCGTCTTAACATCATGATCAAAGTATAGTATAAGCATGATAACATCATAATATCATAATTAGAGCATAATCCTGATAACATCATAACATCCATAAATAATCACATATAACCTGCCAAAATATAGTTCATGAAGTATAGTTGAGTCCACAGATAATAAGTAAATACACTGTAATAATTCTAAGTGATAAATATGTCGGAGTCAAAATATGCGGTACTACATCATTCCCTTGTGTGCATTATGATAACATTCAAGAAAAATATGAATGGAAGGCGATGAAGGAAACCGATCCATGAAATCATCGCTAAAGGAATAATGAGTAAGTTGAGGGACAACAAAGGATCTCTAAGGGAATAGTGAGTGAGTGGAGGGACAACATAGGAGAGGGAAAAATAATCAATTCATGGTTATCAGGATAAAATAATCGATTCATGATTATAATGCCACTGACAAGCGATTGAGAGAGGGCATTCATGGTTATAATGCCACTGGAAAGGAAACATGTCACTTACATAATGAAATCATTCAATTCAATATACAATAATGAAGAATAAGTTCATTGTTCAATGTAAAAGTGGTAAATTTATATGGGGAAGCGACGTTGATTAATAGGAATAATACATCTCTAACATAATAGTGAGTCAATGAAGAGACGACAAAGTAGCGAATAATAAATTCATAATGACACTAACAAGCGATCAAGATATAGGATATTCAGTTCATGATTATAATGCTAGCGGTACGTTACTTCATTATAATATGACGTTTTCCAAGTATAAGGAGCCATTTTAAAGACAATAAGTTAAATACAAGGACCAATTTTAACGAGAGTAAGTTAAACTTTCATTTTATTTGTATTTTTTATTTACTTATTTTTTTCAACTAAAATTTTGCAACAATTGTTGAAATGACAGTTTTTAGTTGTTGGAATTACATAATTAGATTATAGAAATAAAAAGTGCAATTTCAGAAATAAAAATTATAATAAATAAAAATTATAATATGTTGAAGAAACCATCTCCCTTGATTTTGGCTAAACAAAATAACTATCTCACTAAATAAATGCAAATACTCTAAACAATAACTAACACCCTCGATTTTAATTGATTTTAAATTTATAAATTTTATTAATATTAACATCACATGATAATTTTTATTATAATGTAATAAAATAAGAAAAAATAAAATGACAAAATTACATTATGTAGATTTGTAGTGTCATTCCAAAAAGTTCCGTCACAAAACAAGATTTGGCACCGTCACATATTACCTTCCTTTAGGTTTGAAAGCTTGAAGATGTGAAAGATTGGTATATGGAAAATTATAAATGTTCATCAAATAGTTGCACTTATTGTGACATGATTTAGAGTGACATGGATTTTTGATACCGTGTAAAACTAACTTGAAACATTAATGTCGACCAATGTCGAACGAGGGAAAGGTCTTATCCATTATAGTTTTATATAGTTTGAAAGAGCCATTAGTGAACTATGGAATGTTCCAAGAAACTAAGAAGTACATCAAACAACAAGCTAGATTATGTACTTGGTATGAGTTTTTTATTCTTGATATGAATCAATTATTAAGAAATATATAGTACAACAATCAGATGAGTGCTTAGCATTACTTTTCTTCTCTTAAGTCAATTATTAAGAAATATATAAAACAACAACAAGATTGACTATACTTGATACAAGTCAATTGTCAATTATTCGATGTAGTCAATGAGTTTTCTACTCGATAAAACAACAACTAGATTGAATACTTCGCATGATTTTTATGCCCTTGATATAGAAAAAACATTTTTATACTCCCAGATCAATGTTTCTCTTTCCTTTATTTCTTCTTCCAAGGTATCTATGCTAATTTTGATCATTTTAGGATTCTGGGGGAGAACCAATGTTTACTTCCATATACTATGTCGGCCTGTCCATTTCTTTCTTTTCTTTACATTTGGCATTTCTGTCAAATGTTTCTTCTAGAGGCACAAGGCTAGCTGGAATCTTATTTTCCTTTGGACTTTATGTATACCCTCATTCTCTTATATCAATTTGATTATCAACAAATTCTTGAAAGTTGTAAAGCAATCTTATAATATGCTTATCATCATAAAAAAAACTTACGAATTTTCAAAGTTGTCCATAATTGATTGAAAATCACTTCCATTTTTCCTTTTTCATCTAATCCTTCACAACGCTGAAGCGTGAAGCGGAAACTGTAAGGCCATCTCCTTCTACATTAGAGGTACTCGAGGGTGGGTTTAGTGCTGGATAGACAAATAATATATTCTCTTTCTTTTTCTCCCAACAACGCTTCAAATTTGAAGCCTTCAGAGACCTTCAAAGGCCATTTTATCCTTTATAGAACACCACAAAGAATTTTACCATGCAAAAAGAAATTAGTTTCATTTCCAGCTCGTCAATAATGAAATTGAGTAAGCCTCGATAAATTTTCAACAGAAGGGAAACTGCAAAATTTTTCCATTCCATGGGTTATCAGTGACTCAGTGGACTGTGGGAGATTCGGGACTCAGAGTATGCCAAAGTTCCCTCGAATAGTCAAATCATGGATGAGGATATCGGTCCCAATGGGAACACACCATGATGGGACACTGGGCTGCCCTGTGAGAAGTTCAACTCGGTGAGTCAGGACTGTGACTCAAGATTCGATGTTCACTTTCAAAGAATTTAATCGCATCGGCATGCATTATTGAATAACCAATTTCATTAAATATTGGTATGAGATGATTCCAACCTTCCAACTTGGTTTTTCATCTGGCATCTCCGTGTTCACTGAGTCATGTGATCTCACAACTTGCAAGTCACTTGATTATTTTAGTATATCATGTGAAATTAAAATAGTCTTCCCATTTTCCTCGTTGCTCCTTTACATACATTCTAAGTAGATCCTCCAATACGTAATTTACTCTTTTAGTCTATCCATTAGTTTGAGGATGGAAAGAAGTACTAAATTTTAACATAGTATTTAATGCTTTAAACAAAGATTTCTAAAAATTACCTATA
This sequence comes from Pseudotsuga menziesii, assembly GCA_001517045.1. NCBI lineage: Eukaryota > Viridiplantae > Streptophyta > Pinopsida > Pinales > Pinaceae > Pseudotsuga > Pseudotsuga menziesii. The sequence continues at coordinate 42,639 of LPNX011109208.1, forward strand.
AATTTAGGGTCTTTGTCTGAAATTATCACCTTTGGTATTCCATGCAACCGAAAAATTTGTTTTAAAAAAATATCAACAATATTTGCATCTTTATAAGTAGTTTTTACAAGTATAAAATGGGTTTCTTTACTCAATTTATCAACCACTACCATTATTGAGTCATTTAAGTTCTGATTTATAAGTAGTCCCATGATAAAATCAAGGCTAATTATCTCCCATCTCCAGCTAGGAATAGGCAATGGCTGAAGTAGCCCAGCTGGATGCTAATGTTCATTTTTTAGTTACTGACATTCAAAGCACCTAAGAATATATTCTTCCAATTCATTTTTCATGTTTGGCCATAAATAATCCTTTCTTAGCATGGTTATGAATTCTTGATAACACGGATTCCCTAAATAAGGAGTTTTATGAATTACGTTTAAAATTAACAGCTTAATCTTAGATACATTGGGTATGTATAATCTGTCTTTATACAATAATATTACTTTTTCATTCAAACTGTATGTTGTACTTAGAGTTTCTATTAAATTTTCTTTTACTTTTTCTTGTAATTTTTTATAATTTTCATATTGTTCTATTACGGCTTCTAGCTATTCTTCCAAGTCTGTCTTATAAGTGTTGATGGCTACTATAAAATTCAGCTTTGCATTTCCACTTAATGCATCAACAACCTTATTCTCCTTTCCTTTAATATGTTGAATTTCAAAATCATATTCACTCAGAAAAGCTAGTCACCTAGATTTCCTAGTATTTAAGTTATGTTGATCCAGCAGGTATTTCAATCCTTTATTGTTTGTTGTTAATATAAACTTCCTTCCAATTAAATGATGACGCCACATTTTTAAGGCATGTATTATAGCAACTAACTCTAATTCATAGGTCGCATAATTTTTCTCATGAATATTCAGCTTCCTAGACTCAAAAGCAATGATGTGTCCTTCATGAGTTAATAATCCACCTAAACTGTCATTGCATGCCTTAGTACATACTATAAAATCTTTATTAGGGTTAGAAATTCTTAGAATTGGTGCGGTGTTTAATAATATTTTTAACTTTTTAAAAACTGTCTTCACACTTCTAATTCCAATCGAATTTCTTCCCCTTTTTTCTGCAACTAGGTTATAGGATTTGCAATTCTTGAAAACCCTTCGATGAATCTCTGATAATAGCCTGTAATCCACATTAATGATTGGACATTAGTTACGTCTTTTGGGACTAGCCAATCTTCGATTTATTTTATTTTTTTGGGGTCAAGAGAAATGCCTTCTTTAGTCACCACATGGCCCAAATACTAGATTTTATCTTTAAAGAAGTCACATTTACTAAATTTTGTAAAAAGTTGATGTTCTCGTAACTCTTGTAAGAAAATTTTTAAGTGCTCTTTATGTTATTCCTTATTCTTTGAGTAAATTAATATGTCGTCAATAAATAGGACCACAAATTTATCTAGATATTTGTGCATTACATTATTCATCCGACACATAAAAATAGTTGGGGTATTAGTAAGTCTGAATGGCATAACAACAAACTCGTAATGTCTATATTGAGTCCTAAAAGGTGTTTTAAAAATGTCTTCATCCTTGATTTAGACCTCATGGTATCCAGATCATAAATCAATCTTTGAAAACACCGTGGCTCCATGTAGCTGATCAAATATATCATCTATGCGAGGTAACGGGTATATGTTCTTGGTAATAATTTTATTTAGTTGACGGTAATATATACATAGTCATAGAGTTCCATCCTTGTTCTTAACAAAGATGACAGGTGCCCCCCAGGGAGACACACTCGGTCTAATGTAATTTTTATCAATGAGTTTTTTTAACTGCGACTTAAGTTCAGTTAATTCTAGTATATTCATACGATAAGGGGATTTTGAGCTGGGAACTGCACCATGTACCAGCTCAATAGTAAAATCTAATTCCCGTTTTGGAGGCAGTCCCACAAATTATTCTGGAAACACATCTGAATATTCTCTTAGAATCGGAATATCTTCCATTTTTCATTTATTTATGTTGTTAGTGTTTTCTTCATTGATTACTTTTACAGAAAAATCCTTACAGCCTTTCCTAACAACTCTCTTAAGTTGTAAAGCATAAATATGACTTACGGTTGTTTTCCTAGGGATTCCCCTTACAATCATTAACTTTCCATCGCTATTTATGAAAGTGAAGGTTTTATCAAAGCAATTCAGAACCACCCGATGTTGTTCTAACCAATCCATACCAATTAACATATCATATGAACTGAAAGGTAACACATTGAACTTAACAAAGGTTTCAAACTGATCCATAGTTACTGCACAATTCTTAACAAAAATAATTACTTTTCTCTTTGCACCAATAGAAAGCTAAAGTAACCAAGATCTCACAAATTTTTCTACTGAAAGATTACACTTTTCTACTAAACTAGGAGAAATATAGCTTAAACTAGCTCCTAGATCAATTAAAATAGATATAGGTATTTGATTTATCTTAACTTGTACTTCTACCATGGAATTTTGATAATATGCTTGCTAGTTCTCTAATGTTATGTTGATCATGGGCATTGTCCTCGCTAGATCACCAACAGTCGTATCCTCCTATATTGTGTCTATGTTGCTAACAGTCTTCTCTTCAATTGGGGAAAAATTATGCATAATGCGGACCATTACATTCCTAACACTTTATGGGTCATTTTCGTTCAAAATTTTTTGTATAGTTGCTATGGTTGTTAGCATATTTTTTATTCCTTTGATTTTTTGGATTGGTCTATGAATTACTTTTGTTCCCTTGGAAACTTTTACTAGGAAAATTTTTGGTGATACTATTCTTAAAATTTCGATTGGGTACAAAATATTCCTTTTTCTGTTCAAAGTTATTATTCCTTTTGGCCTTCCAATTGGTCATACTTTCCTTTTTATGATTCTGTTCATAACAAAAATTCACTTTTCGCATTGCTTCTTCTAATTTTTTTGGATTTTCATACTCAATTATGTCCTTTATATGATAAGATAAACATATGAGAAACTTTTGTACTTTAGGTTTCTCGTCCACAATATATGGCACATACCTAGGTAGACTTAGAAATTTACTATTTAGTTCTTTCATATTCATTGTTCCCAATTTTAGCTCATAAAATTCCTTATCCCTTTCTTCATAATACTGTTCATATAAAAATTTCTTCTTCAAATATTTCTTAAATGTACTGCAATTTATGTTTTTCAAGCTTATACCTTTTACTCGTTTTAAGTCCTCCCGCCATATATCTAATTTTCATGTAAGATTATCAATAGCCATCCTGACCTTCAGCTTATTAGAGTAGTTATGAATTTGGAAGTATTTCTTCATTCCGAACAGCAAGGATTCTACTTCTTCCCCTCTTTTAGTTTCTCCATTAAATGTTGATGGCTTGATCTTCTTGAATTCCCCACATATTTCTTCGTAAGGTTTAAAATTTCTCTTCCTAGTATGGTGATTATCTTCACTACTGTCACTAGTATAATGGAAGTTTTGGTTATGTGAATCACCATATACTTTAGAAGATGAGCTACTTTCATTTTTAACCTATTTAGTCTTTTTATTTTTATGCTGATAACCCATATCTTCAGAATCTGTTATGTTATCTTTTCCCTTAGTAAGAAATCTTTCTATTAAAATCTGATTTAGCTCCTCATGAGCTCTTATAATCCTCTAATTTTTTTTCTTAACCAATTCCATCTCTGTTTTTATTTCCTTAACTGTTTGTAGTAGTTCGAAAGAATTATTATTTATCTCTTTTTGTATCGGTTCTTTTCGAAAATTATTTCGTTCAGTGTAAGGAGACTCCTCATCCGCATATTCCTCCAATCGATCCATACCTGTGGTTACCTCAGAAAACAAAAATTCTCTAGGAATATCATTCAAAAGAAAACAACATCAACATGTTTATTTAAATTTGTTATTCGACATAAGCAAGTTGAGCTACATTCAGGCCTAGTGTTTGAACATTTTCTCTGATACCAAATGTAATAACTCAAAAATTCGTAAAAATTTAAAAGTTTTCAAGTGACATAAAATGTCTAATGTCACTACTAAAGTACCACTAATGGTTAGCAGATAATAAAACAGTTTATAAAGGAAAACAAGGAGTTTCATCTTTATAATATTTTGTATAATCTATATATGTACTCTTAAAAGATGAGTTAGTGACTTAGTAGTTGTAATTCTTCGAGAAGCAGAAAAAAAAAACTTCTATTTTACTCCTACTAGATATATTGATGATTTCTTTTGTCAAGTAGGGAAAGAATTCTTATGTGTGATCGGGGCTTACTTAGCTTTAAGCTAACATAGTGGGACTAATGGATTCTTACAGGTTTTAACATGTAAGCGTAAGTTCCAGAAAAATAATATTTATAACATAGGTCAATAAGATACTTCCCTAGCGTGAATATGATGCTAGTATTAGAATATTTAAGATCAGCTTGACTGCATGAGGTAACGTTGATATTATTTGTGTTGTCACATCTGCATGGGTGTAAAAGCATGATCAAGGTACTATGCCAAAGGAAAAACAAATTACTTGTTGATTACAATTAAATCCAAGAATACTTGGTGCTTTCATTTATAGCAATTTTGATCTAGATTTTATCTAAGATGAAATTATAGTACTCTGACTTTTTCTTAGTTTAAGCACACATTTGGAGGCTAGTCTTGAACATAAGTATATGATTCTTTGGAGATAAAAACAAGGGAATACTTCATCTTCCTAAACTACAATTTAGCCTATTTTACTAAAAAAGTGTTAACTCTTAATAACTCTTAAGACCATACACTAAAAAGATGTATCTCCATTTCAACCTTCTCCTAGGTTTAACATTATATAATTCTCATTTATATATAATAACTATATCTTCATACAAGTTGAGATAGTAAAACTTTGGGATAAGTTTGTTGATCAACCAATATTGTTTGGATACTAAACATATGTCCATTTGACTATATTCTAGCACACATGGTTAACCAATAAGTTATATTAACTTAGATTATCCTAGAAGACACCCCCCATCTTAATTTTATATTTGGTAAAATAAGTATTGAACAACTCCATGGTATTACTATATCATTGCAATCATAGAAAATGCATAGTTTAAATGATTATAGGGTTTTTTATTATAATTATTTGTTGTAGATTGGAACCGTCCTCCACTATAGACTTGCACCCTCGATTTGTAAAATATTTTGGTGGAAATGTGGAGATGGTTTCAACCATGAGATGGTTGACTTAAAAGAAACTAAACCCTATCCAATTCATTTCACAGATCGAGGGTTTCCTGTCTGGTGTGGTCGAGCTATGAGGTCATGGCCGTCGATACTCTCAGCTGACTTCTTGGTTTTCCAATCCCTTATGAGCTACGCCTCATGAGATGAAAAGACTAGTTTTTTAGTGTTTTACCACTGTTGTGGAGAACATAAGTGTGTCGAATTTTTTTTCTTATTCATTGATTCAAGGACTTAGTTGGGTTTTTAAGACAAGAAAATAGTGGAGCGAGTTTCAAGCCATGATTGGCTTTCGTTCTGGTTCGAGTAATGCTCATTTCCTTTGAAGTCATGACTTGGGGTTTCAGTTGTGACCTACATACTAACTTATCTGGTTTTTTCGTTTCCATGTGCCATTGACTCCTCCAGCTGCTTGAGTCCTTGTCTCCTCCAACGATCAATCGAAACAGGTAACTGCCGGTCACAGGTTTTTGTTTTACATCAGTCTTGATTTTAAGTTCATTTTTTTTAACTGTAACTAATATATGTTCTTCGATGCAGGATTTTTCTCGTGCCAAGGGGGTTAGCTGAAGGTTCAACTCCACTATTCGTGGCCATGCAAACCCTGGTAAGCCTCGGACACTCTAAGGATTTCTCTTGCATTGGTGTTATGGTGGTTTGAAACAAAATGGGAAAGCTTCCATGTTAGCTATGGCATGGCCTTGGTTTATATGTTAGGTTGTTACTTCTTATTTGTTTGTTTTTGTATAACTTCGAAACCCTAGAGGGTATTTTGGCAAGAAAGCTCTAAGGCTTCATCTTGGTATTTTGGAACATAAGTAAGTGACTTGTGACTTTCTTGAAAGTGCCTTACGACCTCGACGATGTAAAGGAGTTTTTTTTTTCAAGTTGGCTTAAGCCATGACCATATTATTTCGATTACTATCTGAATATCTCTATTTTTAAAATAGTCTTTGCAGTTAATGATAAGTCTATTGAGTGAGCGAAACTTATAAACTCACAAGGGTTGTTAGTAATTATAATTGTTGGCTTACTGATTTCTATTTTAAAAGAATTTATTAGGTTTGTTTTGTACATGCTTTAAGCCTCGACTAAAATTTATTAAAGGCCTAAGAGCCATTACATTGCTTTCTAATTTGTCTTTTTTTTAAATCAGTAACAGTGTTATTAAATTTTATGTTATTTGGTAATTAAAATGATTTACAGCAAATTATTTCATTGGTATCTTTTACTGTGTTAAAGACTAAAATTTGTACTTTACCTTGCTCAGAAGGGCTAATATTTTAATTACCCTACAGTTCTGAAAAAGAAATGGAATTTACAGAAATGAATTGCTTTTGTGTTTTTCTAATTTTACTTTTTATAAGTAATTACTTAGTGCTCTTAATTTTTATGAAGGAATTTGGTGTTAGATTTTGCAAGTTTGTAAATCAAGAGGAAACGTGTCTTTTGTAAACCCTAGGTAAAATTCTGAAGGTTTCGAGTAAACATCGGTTTCTAGTACAGAATGTAATATGAACTTGGAAATTATTAAACAGGCCTATGAAGTATTATCTAGGTTAAAACCCTATATATTGTTTTTATTGTTCCTATATTTGTTTATTTGACTTTATTTATTGTGTTTATAATAAATATTAATACTAGTAATAGTTCTAAGATTGATATGACTACTATTGATTAAAGTATACTCTATTATTTTCCTATAATTAGATACTACATATACATTCGATAGTTAAAATAAGTTCTGCTAGTTTTCTATTAATGAATCACATAAAAACTATGTAAGTAATCACTTGCATTTTTCATAAAGAATAATAAACAAATCTATTGATTTATCTTAACAACCACATGTACTAGAGTACTTCCTTATAAAAGGCATGAAAAAATATAGTGTGGTATTTTCTTTCTATTCATGTCTCATTTACTAATATTCCTAGTGTTCTAAATATAATATACTAATCACTCATATTATGAATAAACAACGATCTTTTCTTCTTAAACCGTAATATAACAATAACATACCTATCTTCAAAAACTAGTAATCATTTTCTGAAGACAAAAAATAAATTGTAAATAAAAAACTGAACAAATAAAAACATGTCAATTGATGGGGTGACAACAACTTAAGGAGGTTGTTCCTCCCAACCAACTCCTGGAGAAAGCTTAGCATTAGAGGAAATTTGGGGTCTAAAATGGGCACTATAAGAAAACTTTCCAACAATAAGTTCTTGTGAGCTGAAATTCAAGAACCAATAGAATTTCAATAAAATGAGTCAGCCATAATGATTGAATTGACATCTTTGTCACTAAAAAAAACTACTTTTTTTTTTTTGTATTTTCGACATATCTCCCTTTGTTTTTACTCAAATTTTGATTGGGAGAGCTCATTAGATGCGGAATTTGATTCTACATATGACGAGTACCCACACTGCATACCTTTGACAGACCTCGCTATAGCAAAAATAATAAATACCTGAAAAAACATCATGATGATGTCATCATCACATTTTTTTAGGTATTTCTTATTTTTGGGGTAGAAAGGTCTGTCAAAAGTATGCAGTGTGGGTACTCGTTGGATGCAAAATAAAATTTCACATCCAACAAGCTCTCCCGATCGAAATTTGAGTAAACAAATAGGGAGATATGTCGAAACACAAAAAGTAGGGTTTTTCTTTCTTCCTCCAAACTAAATAAATATTATTTTATTATTTTAACTATTATTTTATTATTTTACTTAGGAGGCCCATTCTAGACCTCAAAATTCCTCTAATGTATGTACTTCCTCATGACCCCCGATCCTATTTCCTGGTCCTACTGGTAGAGTACTGGGTGAAGGATGTATCCTTAAGATCTTCTGCCACCTCACTGGTCAAATTACAGCAGTAATTCTATCCTTCTTACAGCAGTAAGAACTTCAGCCTAATAGCTGCATAAGTTCAGTTCTCAACAGTTTCAAACTCACTTCCATAAATCCCCTCCATCGATTTTTTCATGTGCACTTCATTCACACTCAATGATCACATTTTCAGAATGAGCAGCCTTAGATGTCTTCTATGGGAAGTTTTATAATAATGCCTAGGTCTTCTGGGCGAGTTTTTACTTAATGAGCTACCTGCTCCAACTCCACTTTCTTGGAGAATCATGAGCACAAATATAGGGAAGTTGCCACCTGCAACAATTAGAAGTAGTTTGAGAATGCTGCCACTTGTAAGTATACTCTCCACCGAGTCTCCTCCACCAAGTGACCAGTTCACACTCTTTTAAAAGCTTCCTTAAGTTGTTGTCTCATCATTTATTTATTTATAAATAAAATATTCTAAAATACATTAATTATTCTTGACGTCACTTCGTCCTTAATTTCAAACTTAGCATAAAATATAACATAATGTTCATCAATAACATTAAATTGTATTGCAAGTTGGGGCATGTGACACTAATTGTGATTATATATATTGTTTTGATTTGCTTTATATTTTTTCTAAATCAATTAATCATGTGAAGATTGTTGTTTATCTCTTTTGCACATACTAAGTTGGTGGAGTGAAGAAGGTCAAGTTTCAAGGGTAGGAACACTAAGGTTCAAACTTCAGAAACATAATCCCTTCTTCTTCCACTTCATGTTTCCTTACTTGTTTAGTCAATGTAACCTCCTTTGGCATCTTATCTTCCTTCCAGAAGAGAAATACGATAATTTTCCATCTATTTTAGTATGTACATGCTCTCGTCCTAGTCATTAGGAAACATTTCCCTTTGACAGAATTGGTGACTTTAGTAGGAAAAAATTCTTTGTACAACCGTTGTTGCTTGATTTCCTTAGAAAGAAAAAATTTAATATCTAAATTGTTTCTCCCATCCAAAACTATAAATGAAATTTATGTTAATATATTTTCTCCCTACAAATTAAACAAGGATCATCCATTTTCACCACAATTCATTTGAGTTAATAATTTTTCGCGAGTAATTCTCTCATCATTTCATTAAAAAATGATTAAAGATAATATTTACTCGATAAATAATGGGTTTAATGTTGGTGATTTATGGGCCCATGATTTTCGGTTTCCCATGCTATTGCATGTAGTGAATCCTATTTAAGGTTATTTATTATTAGTGGTTTGTGGGATCATGGTTTTGGTGTCCCGAATATTTATCCATGGTATTTCTTGTGATACTTCGAGCTAGTCTATTGTATTTAAAAGATCCATTTTTTTCTTAATACACTATGGAATTTGTAATCTAAAATAGGACTTTGAATAAAATATCAAGATATAGAAAGTGAAAGAAAAGGTTAACCATCCACATATGTCAACATTTATATAAATATTAGAAACCCTAATGTGGACTTCATTCCGAAATATTATATTTTTTTTTATTGTTATGGTCATTCAACCATCCAAATATCTCTGCATTTATATAATATTAGAAACTGTATTTTTGCCCTTGAACATTTGAAGGATAAAACATTTACGATGGAAGAGATTTGCCATCGATGCGCCATCGATGCGGACGTCAATGATAATGACAACAAAGATTATTTCAAAGAACAAAATGGTAACGCCTACCACAATTCTCCGTTGTCATTTCTTCCGCAATCCCATTTCATTAAGGGAGATTCATAGATTCACTTACCCCCTTCACATAGTTATCTCCGTTGTCATTTCTTCCGCCATCCCATTTCATTAAGGGAGATTCATAGATTCACTTACCCCCTTCACATAGTTATCTCCGTTGTCATTTCTTCCGCCATCCCATTTCATTAAGGGAGATTCATAGTTTCACTTACCCCCTTCACACAGTTATCAGCAGGCTTGTAACAAATTTTATAATTACTGCCTATTACTCAATAGATTAATGTAAGACCAGTGCTTGCAGTCTCACGCTTCACGCATTAATGTATTCTATTTTTTGTTGCAAAATATGTCAGGCTTAAATAAGTTACTGTTCAGTGTATCTCTGATCCATTTGGCAACTCATTAGTAGGAAGGGGAGAGATCGTTACTAGAATTTATGCTTCTTAGCTTACGCTAGCTTTCATTCTATGTTTTATGTTCATATTTTTTTTATAAACGCCATCGGAAGTTTATGTTTTTCAGCTATTGATTTTAAGCTTTTACATTTTTGTGAATTCTCTAGATATAATTCTATTGAGAGTTTTTAGTGTAGTTTTTTTTATTGATAAAGTAAATTAAGTACCATAAAATTATACTTTATCCATATTATGGATAAACTATTAGTCAACCAAGAGTCTATGCATAAATTGCTAATCCACCAAAATTAAATTTTATTGATTCATTCATCCATTTATCAACCATTAATTTTTTTGTATATTATTTTTTTATCTGGCATATACAACTAATAATTAAATAAACAGAATCTAGAAAAGAATTTTACAGCATTCCTTCAGCAAATATCTCACAAATCTTCCCAACCCCGACCATGCCATAACTATTCACATATTGAAGCAATGTGTATTGTCCATCTTAGTGCATCCAAAACACTACCCGGTTTAACAATGAGAATGAGCATGATAGAATGACGAATTAATCTTTACACTTGGAGGAGCAAATAAGTTGTCCAGTAACTTTCCATTGTGATACACTTCCTTACTAATAAGAAGAAGAAACCATGGAGCATATATTTTTTCTTAATACGAAAGCCACTAAAGCATAAATTTCTTCCTCTTAGCCAGAACAAAAGTGTTCTTCATCTTTCAGTCCCTTGCACGCATTATGATAACATTCTAGAAAAATCTGAATGGAAGGCGATGAAGGCAACCGATCCCTTAAACAATTAAATCATTCCTTTCGCTAAGTTTTCAAGGTCGACAAGATCATTCATTCTTCGATTCATGATAATAAGAATAAAATGGCACTGACAAGCGATTGAGAGAGGACATTCATGATTATAATGCCGCTGACAAGCGATTGAGAGAGGACATTCATGATTATAATGCCAAGTACATTGTTCCACTTGAAAGTTACAATTTATACGGAGAAGCGGCTGGGATTATCACGCCGCACGCATCATCCATCGCTAACGGAACAGTGTGTCAATGGAGCGCGACCCAGGAGCGAATAATAAATTCAAAATGGCAGTGACATGCGATGTAAATACCATAAACAATAACTAACTCCCTAGATTTTAGGGATTTATAATTTATAAATTTTATTGATATAAACATCAAACGATCATTTTTATGATCATCTTGATAAAGTTAAATGATCATCTTGATAAAGTTTTTATTTGTGATTTGGGGTGGACTAAGGCTTAAGCTTTTTCATCTAGGTGATGAATTGATAATTTTTAGCCATGTATGGATAACTCATAGTTATGGATAACCAAAAGTTCATTGTAGATAACTACACTAATGTGAGTTGAAAAAAATATATATAAAAAATAAATGATACTTGATAAATGGCTAATAGGAAGAATGTGGGTGATAACATGTGTCTAGACATGGATAAATCAGAGTTGAACCCCTTCAACTAGAAGAATATGATGAATAATTCTTTTCTTCCAAATTGTCTTCCATTCCATGACCATCTCTTAACCATTTGATCATTATCTACATGATCTAGCCACAAGTATGCTTAAAATAAGATAAAACAAAATAAAAAATGACAAAATTACATTATGTAGATTTATATTATCATTCTAAAAAGTTCCTTAATTATAAAAAAGAGTATATATATATATGCCTATTAAAATATATAAAATAATAACACATAACATTGGCTTTTGTATTACAAATATTTGGAGTGACCCTAAATCAATTTGGAAATAAAGAGGGATTATTTGATTAATGAAAAAGAATGACCATTTACGTGAATGATATTAATAACAAGGAATAATGAGGTTTTAGAAACTATGTTAGGATTTTGTTTTTATAGGATTTATATTAAGAATTAATTATATTTAGTATAAACTCATAATTTTGTAATAAAGTTGAATAAGTTAGTGTTTAACAATTAATGTAAGAATGATTTTTATTAATTAAGATTTATTAGGAAGTTGTATTTTGAATATCTCAAATAGTTGGTGTTTTGGACATTTGAAGCATAATTAAAGATATTCAAGGCTATAAATTTTTTTGTGAAAAATATTGTGATGAAGCTTTGCTCAAGGGCATGGTCGCCGTGTTATAAGAGGAGGGTAAACATTTTCCCATAGTAACAGAGATCTAAATTTATTCCTTATTATGTTATTATCGAATCATATTTAACGTTATGTGTTGCTTATTTCTTGTTGTTTGGATTCTAAAGTTTCTATATACTATTTGATTATCAAGTTATAGGGGCAAGGAACACCGCAAGCGGTATGAGAGCCATGATCCTAAGACAAAATGGATTCGAGAATGTTATTATATATTTTGTGCTTCTCAAGTTACAAGGGTAAGGAACATCACAAGTGGTATTAGATCCACGATCCCGAGACAACATTCATTCGATAATTGATAGATTTTTTTGGGTTAGAGACGCATTACAAAATTTTAAAATAACTGTAGGGATTTGTCATTCAATCAATAAAACTATGGTTGGGGAAAAATGTATGTGACAATTACAATTGGTACATAGTTACATTATACCCTTTTTGGGTGCAATTGGTGGAAACCCTTGTAACTCTTGTTGGTAGCCCCTAGTGTGTTGAACTTTTTGAGCAACATCGAGAGCCCTTCTCCTAGGAGAATGGGACCATGGTGAAGACTCAACCGAGTGTTGAGTGACCATTCTGTTGAATGGTAGATATCTGGTCTGAGACAATTATATAGACCCAGCTACGCCGTAGGTAGACTCAACCTTCTGTTGAGTAGACATCTGGTTCGAGACCACTATGTAGACTAGTCTGGGACTAGTAGACGCAGCTTAGTTCTGAGTAGCCATTCTCTTGGAGAATGAAGACAATGTAAGCCCTAGACTAGATCTCGGCATGTGTCTACCACTTTGACCATTGATTTATGGGCTTGGTGTGCTTCTTCAAGGATTAGCTACCCTTGGTTAAGTTACCCTAGTACTAGATCTAGGTGTTACATAGTGTGTAAGATAAAAGCATCAATAACTGTCTTTGTTTATGATGATGTGATTTTGAAATAAAAAAGGACCACACGTAATGACCACAGGGGCACTTGGAAAAAGGCCAAAGTCAAAAGTCAAAATAAATAAAGACTCTTTGACCACGGGAAAATGACCACAAGTGAAAGTGAAAATAAATAAGGACTTCTTATGAAAGTCAAAGGAAAAATAAAAGGACCCTTTTGGTAAAAGTGAAAGTGAAATTAGGAAATGGTTAAAAATGTTATTATTTTTTATCTTTCATAATCTTGTCCACTTACAGGTGCACAATGGCTATAAACGAATACCAAGTCTTCTAATTATACATATAATTTTTTCTCTCAGAGGTGAAGAAGATTGTTTTATGTTAAAGCCCTCAGCTAGGGATTTTTTCATCTTCAATATTTTTGGGACAGTCATCTTCAGCATTCTGTTTTTGGGAATCCCTCTTCATTTTTCAGGCAGCTGATATTTTTTTGTGGGAAGCCTTCTTCTATTTTTCAGAGCCATGTTCTGGGCAGCCTTCTCTGTTAGTCTCACCCCATTCTCCACCCGAGCAGCATACTAGGGCTTGGCCCCTTTTCTCTTTTCATCCTGCAGGCTTACCCTAGGCACCCAGGGTAGCCTCCCTCAGGCATACCTGTGATGGTTTAGCCCTCGGGTATCCCAAGGAAGGCCATGGCCACTGACTGCTCGGTAGCAGACCCGAAAGCCTATAGGCTGGCCCCATAGACTTTGGCCTGTGTACACTACTTTTCGGGTAGAATAGTAGGGCTGTCGAGCAGCTCACAAGTCAGTTGAGCATAGGAGAAAGAGGATCGGGCAACAGGGAAGCAGATCGGGTAGGTCAGGTAGTAGATCGAGCAGGCCAAGCAACAAACTATTCAACTATTCACACAGTATGGTTTTTTGGGAAGCCTATAAGTTATTGGGGTAGGAGGGAGAAAAAGGGTATAAAGCCTATTTTTCTAAAAAATCCCAAATATGGGAAATTTTGTATTTCTGAAAATTGTGGTTGGAATTATCAATCTAATATATTTTTTTGCTAATTTTTGTGATGTGGTAAAACCGAGATTTGGGTTTGAGGAACTTTTTGAATAATTTCTTAAGCCATCTCATTTACGAGATGAGCTACTAATTCTTTTGGGGTTTTTTTCCTTTCAAGGTTTCTTGAGTGAAAAATATTTTGTCCGTGTGTGTAATGTGATGAATGTGTTTTTACTGCACTACCGATTTGTTTAAGTAGATTTCCAAAAATTTTAAAAGTTTATGCTAATGCTAAAATTCAACATGGTATCAGAGCTTAGCATGTGAAAACACAGTAAAGGGACACTATTGTCGTTTCTCACTAGATCTTGGAATAAGATTTGTAGATCTAGCATTTTGATAAGTGACAGAGATGGATACCGTTGGTTTCAAACCGGAATAGAAGCTCCATGGTTCAACAAACTTCAATTCATGGAAGGCCAGGTTGGCATCCATTCTTGATGAGAATGAATTAGATGACATTGTTCTTAATGTCAGAGAAGAGCCAACTACAAATGTTGGTAGGATTTCTTACAAGAGGAATAAAGGAAAGGCTAGAAGAGTCATTTATGATTCTATTAGGGAATAATTGATGCCTAACATCACTGCCTTGAAGATTGGTAAAGAATGCTATGATAGATTGGTAAAGCTATATGAAAAGAATGCTCCTAGTCAAAAGAGAGTCTTGAAGAAGAGGCCACGAACTTTGAAGCTGATAAAATACGAAAGTGTTGGTTCCGTCTTTACCAAGATCAAATATGTAAAGGATCAACTCCTTGCTATTTGTGTTATTGTTGATGATGATGACCTTGTGAAAACAGTAGTAGATGGTCTTCCAATCTCTTAGGAAACTTTCATGGTAGTTGTCTATAGACGAGAAAATAATCAAACCTTTGAAAGGATTTGGAATGATTGCATACAAGAATAAGCAAGGAACAATGAGAAGGTAATCAAGAAGGATAACCTTGCACTTGTAGAAAAGAACAAAAGGTTCAACAAAACCTTCTTCTCATCAAAAGAATGAGAAGAAACCTCAAGGTAAGTTTTCTGACATGTCTAAGATTGAATGTTATACTTGTCATAAGCTTAGACATTATGCTAGAGATTGCAAGAAGAACCAGAAGAAACCCAAGAGAATGTTTCAGGCATCTGCTATAGAAGCAGAGGAAGAAGAAGATGAAGAACTGTTGTAATCTCACAGATCACATAAGGTTACCAATAATACATACCAAAATACACAGAATATTCACAGATACAAGAGACAAGAACTGATAGGATGAACAGATTATATTATTCTCAATAGATCATACAAAGCCAAGAAATGAACTACGTTCTTGAGTGGCTCAACAGCCTAATATACAGGTTACAAAACAGTTACAATCATAACTACCTGTCGGTTCACCGAACCGACACGACTATTAGTTAACAGACTAACTACTGTGTTCACTCAGCCGACCGACGTAGTCGGTCTCTCGACTTAGTCGGCTGATCGACTAAGTCGGTCTTCGTTCAAGTCGACTTATGTCGACTTGCTCCTTCTACATCTCCCCCACAAACAAAAAATTTCTTCGTCCCGAAGAAAAGGGGAGGTAAAAAAATATGAGATTAGAAGTAGAAAAAATAGTCTGTAACAGGAGACTGCTACTGAGGTGGGCTATGCAGGCGAATAGTTGGTCTCTTCTGTACACAGATTTCGACGATTGCTGGTGCTGTGATGGCAAGCTGATGTTGAAAGTCTGTCCGGGTCTGCAAGGCTTTCTAAATGTCGATAGTAAGAGTAGTAAGATTTGATAGTACCGACATTTTCTCTGCCATAGCCATCTCTGCAATATTTTCCATGTTGGGTCCCAGCAGCTGATTGTGTTCTTCCGCGGTCTCAAGGAGTCTCTTCATCTGCGGACAGATGTTGTCGACTTTCTCCAAGTTGGGAAGTGCGTGCTGAACCCACTGGTGTGCCTCACGTTCCAACTGCTGCAGCTTAGTGTTTTCCATCACTATTTGATCCTCGATTGTCTGCCTCAGTTCTGTCTCGGTCGACTTCCTTCTTTCCAAGGCCTGAATGCCTTGTCTGGCCTGCCTCGTCTGACTATAGACTTTCCCATAATGAGTAGGCCATTCTCGGAGTACTTCCTCAGTTACAATGGATTCCTCCATCTTATACCATTTGCTAGGTAAGTCGTTTAGGGTTGAGGGGAACAAGTGTGGCCAGGCTCTCTCATCCTTATGCCCTAGGCTTCTCCATTCTTTTTCACATGTTTGGATGTGTTCTTCGGGGTTCTGGCCTTGAGTAAAGATAGGGATCTGTGCTTGTGGGGTGAGATTCTTGCCACCAAACCGTTCAACAAAATAAGTTGCTGCATTGGTCCAGGTCTGAAGCTTTGTCTGATGGGTATCCCACCATCTAGCTGCTTGACCAATGAAGGTTTCTACTAAGCTCTGTAGTCGGCCATGTTCTCCAATGTTTTTAGACACTTGTTCAACATGCATGGCTGGGGATTCCCTCTCCTTATACCTTGTTTGGGTCCTGGTTGTTTCGTTGGTCGGTTGTAAGGTAGGGTGTTCTCTTATTTTTTTCTCAAAAATCTTGGGGATAATTGAGACTAGGAAGCACTGTCGGGTGGGTTTTTTCTGTACTGTTTGGATCGTCCAGCACCCTCTTGCTTGTGTTTCATAGTGTTCCATTTCCCAGTCATATACTTCGGCATCTGAATTGTAACCAACTGAGTCGGGGTTGCCTAAGTAAAGCTCCCCTTGGGCGTTTGGTTCTGTGTAGTCGGTATTATTTTGGATCTGATAAAGTTGTCGGATAGCGACTTCCTCATCAATGGGTTCAACCCAGGGTTGGCCTTGGGAGGGGTTAATAGGTACTATGACCTTTTGACCATTTCCTTTAAGTTTAATACGTTCTTT